>SKCR01024339.1:0-94089 GCA_019454045.1 Zanthoxylum bungeanum
GTGTTAAAGGAGCAATGTCACCATAACCGATGGTACACATAGTAACAATACAAAAGTAAAGAGCATCAACAACTGGGTGAGTTTCTATACCAGAGAAGTGATCTCTATTAAAAGAGTATATCAAAACACCAACAGAAAGGTAAATAGAGAGCAAGAGAAAAGCTTGTCTGATTATTGAGCTGGATTCTGACTTTGGCTTTGGAACTTGGGTGGGTTTTGTTTTTACATCACGTAACACAATCAATGCTGGAGCAGTTCTGGACCGGTGAAGTGAACTGGGTTTCCAGGTTGTTGATGATTTTGGTGGCTCATATGATTGTGGTGTATCCAAGTTTTCAATTTCATTGAAGATGTGTGGGGAGGAGAGAGATTGTGGGACTGTGAGCAATGGGTGTTGGACCTTATGGTCCTGCTCTTCTAGGATGGCTTCGAGTTGCTGCTGCTGGGGTCGTGATTGGGAGCCGAGAAAAGGCTCTTGTTCCATCCGAGAAAATAGAAAAAGAAAAAAAAAGTAAAAGAAAAGAGTTGGTTATAGTCGGTAGGTGATGTTGAGTATGATTGGTCTGTTCTCTGTATATACGACACCCTATTTTAGGCTACCGTGGACCCACAGCCACGTCAATGAAAAGACGTTGAATTGTTTTAAACTGGACATTCGGAATTAACAATTTGATAATTGCGGCTGGTGAGCACTGGGCTGATTGGGGAGAGACATTTTTAGCGTAATTATTTCCAAACTGAAATTTAGGGAAAATATACATAGTTATTATGGATTTTTTTTAAAAAAAAAATGATACTGTATTATTTTTAGTTTGTGTTTTATACTAATAAGTTATTTTTTTGTTAACCGTGCTAAGTGACGGATGATATCATAAGAATATTTTTGTTAAATCACTATATTATAGTAACTCCTTGATAAAAAAACGAAAGGTTAGGAGGTACATCAATATTATCACAATTCTTTGGTGGTGTATAACTAATAAATTAAAAAATTAAAAAATTAAAAAATTAAAAATAATAATTTTCAATTAATAATAATTCATATTATTATATATAATAAATTCATATGGTTATTAAATTGAAATCGTACAAATTTTAACATTTCAAATTTATATTTTTATGATAGTGCGAGGACTATTCTAGTTGTGATATTCCTAACTCCCAGACTATAACTTCACCATATCACCGAGTGAACTTGTCTCAGTCCTCAGGAAGATGGGAAGCGAAGTAAAGTGGCCTCCACGCTCCAAGGAATGCTCTGCGAGGAAAGACACTAGGAGGTGATGCGAATTCCATCGGGACTACGGCCATACGACAGCCGATTGTGTAGCACTAAGATTGGAAGTTTTAGAGTTGCCGAAACAAAGGTCATTTGAAGGACCTGCTCACGGAGAAAGGGAAAGCAGTCATAGCAAGGAGAGACGGCAAAGGAGAGCAAAAAGATGGACCATTGCCACCCCCACCAATAAATAACATTCTCAACTTCATCTCAGTGGGATCATAAGTCAGTGGGATCTCATATTCCACAGTAAAGCGACACACCAGGATGGCAACTACCGTCGCATCACATTCCTCAGTGATGATAATGGGAGACTACACCAACTTGGCAATTGAATTCAGTGACGACAGAAAGTCCAGTCATAAAAATCCTCATCATGACGCTTTGGTGATATCCTTGCAAGTGGCCAACTTCATGATCAAGAGAGTGCTAGTCGACACAGGGTCATCTGCCAACATTATCTTCATAACCGCCCTCACTGACATGGGAGGAGGATTGGAGAAAATAAATCGTCGGTCGACGACCTTGATTGGCTTCAGCGGGGGACAAAAATTCACATTGGGGGAAATCTCTCTTCCAGAATACGCAGGCGGGGTCAACAAAATAACCAACTTTCTGGTCCTGGACTGCCCTTCGGCCTACAACCTAATAATGGGATGACCATGGATTCACGACATGAGGGCTGTCTCATCTACCTATCACCAGGTGTTGAAGTTCCCCACCAAATGGGGTGTCCAAGAAATCAAAGGAGACCAACTGTTGGGTTTTCAAAGAACAAATTCAAGATCATTAAGCATAAAAGATGTGTGAATACGCAAAGAAGTAGCGGAAATACTTACATTGAACGATTTGATGTAGGTGGAAAGTTCAAAACCTTTGCTCATTTGAAGTGCTCCAAGCTCCTCTTTTGATTTGTATGTTCAGCTCCTAGCTTGATGTTTGATTCCAAACTCAATGGAAAAGGTTTCCCTATCACCTTTGTATGATTCTTTAAGTGCTCGCTTAGGAAGAAAAATTGCAACAAATCACTTCCTATTAATCTTTGTAGTTCACGGCAAAGTGAACAATTTTGAGAGGGAGAAGCTCTTTCACCTTGAAAGAGAAGAAGAGAGTAATGAGAGATATTTTCTTGTTTTTGGAATTGTGTTATTGATTTTCAAAAAACAATGACCTATTACCAAAGTCCAAAGTTGGTAAAAGTCATTCCAAAAAGACAAAGAGTGCAAGATAAGCAACCACCAACTTCTATCACCATAAAGTAACAAAATTGACTAGTGATGTGACTTTTGGGCCCCACTTTGATTCAAAATCCGAGTGAGCCCGCAAACACATTCCGGGCTCCGATTCGTTAATTCTGAATTTAACAAATTTTCCGTTGCGACTTAATTAAATCAAATTTAATTAAATAATTATGCCTAGCAAATTTAATATTAAAGCCGCTCGCGAATTAATTCTAAATTAATTCGTTCGCCCGAATTAAAATCCAATTTTAATTCCATTATGAAATCTAATTTCATTTAATATATCGAATATATTATTTTAATCGATTAATTCCAAATTAATCGTTCTCTCTCTTCTATTTGAATTTTATCCCAGATAAATTCTCGCCGTAATTAATCCTAGATTAATTTTCTCTCTCTCATAATTAATCCCAGATTAATTCTGTTCGAGTCATACGTCATCGGTGAATCATCGGAAATCGACCCATGAGATCCCTGGATATGTTGAAAGTAAATCCGGTCGTCGGACTATTACAAGACATGGTTGGCTCATAGCAAAGCGCCGTGCCTACCCAATTCTCCAGAAATATTCTTTAAGGAATATATAATATTTGTCAGGCGTAGTATACGTAGTATTTCGTATTGCGATCCAGTATCAGATGTCACATGCAAGGCCTGAGGCTGTAATAGTGTCTGCCCCGTACGAAGCATAAATCAGATCACAAGCAACTAGTCTCTACAATCGGATAATCATGACCTTGTCATGTTATCCCGATAGTTGTAACATAATAGAGAACCAGTTATGTATCCCTGCGTGATCATCATCTCCATATGACTGAAGTGATACTTCCGTCTTGACATCACACCTAATACACTATGATTCTCAATAAACCTAGAAGAGGCGAACACAGAACCTGTTAAAGTCTCGGACGACCAAAACCAAAGCGTATTGATTGTCGCAAGTATTAGCGATGCAAGTCTCAGGTTAAGACCAAATACACTTACCCTGATGCGGATTCCCATAGACACATAGTCATACTACCAATGGGATTCTGCGGGGTCTATCCATAGCGAAGCTGTTCCCGTACCATCGGTAAACACAACCTCATATTATACTTGCATAAGTATCCAATACTTAAATATATGAGAACTATGTCGTTATGCTCCCATAACGCACACAAGTGCAATACTAGTCTATTCCGCATTATCGATGTCCAGTCTCGATAATACTACGACTAGAGATATTTAATGATTAAACCTTTGTGGATTGATATCGTCTCATATCTTATTAATCCGAAACTAACCATAGGGACTTTTATTATATATATATATATATACAAGTAATCTAATTACAAAATGATAAAATAGCAATTTCCATTGTCGCATAGTTAATTTGTACAAAAACCATAATGTCTTTTACAAATAGTAACGCTATGGGTCATAATTGTCCAACAATCTCCCACTTGGCCTATAGCCAGTCACTCAAGTATCAAACACATGAACTATGTACATGTCGCTCAAACCTTTGCTGAGGAATAACTTTCGTCAGCGGATCTGCATTGTTGTCATCTGATGCGACCTTCTCGATCTTCACATCGCCATGATGTATGATCTCACGAATCAGATGGAAACATCGAAGAACATGCTTGGATCGTTGATGAGACCACGGTTCCTTATCCTACGCTATAGCCATGTTATTGTCACAATACAATGGAACGGGCTCAGCTGCTAACGGAACTACTCCTAATCCAATTAGGAATTTACGGATCCAAACTACCTCTTTTGCTGCTTCAGCTGCAGCAATATATTCCGCTTCTGTTGTGGAATCGGCAACAGTCTCTTGCTTGGAATATTTCCAGCTTACTGCTCCGTTGTTCAAACAAAATATGTACCCAGATTGCGACTTACAGTCGTCTTTATCGGTTTGGAAACTTTCGTCGGTAAACCTAGTTACCTCAAGTTCTCCATCTCCATTGATTAAGAACGCATCCCTAGTTTGTCTAAGATACTTAAGGATGTTCTTAACCGTAACCCAGTGACCATCACCTGGATCGCCCTGATAGCGACTACACATGCTCAAAACATATGAGACATCAGGTCGCGTACATATCATGGCATACATGATCGATCTGACTGACTCATGTTTTCTCTCTTATCTTGAGTTTTAGGACACATGTCTTTAGATAGAGTGACACCATGTGACATTGGCAACATTCTCCTCTTAGACTGTTCCATGTTGAATCTCTTCAACACTTTGTCAATGTACGTGCTCTGGGAGAGTCCAAGCAGCTTTCTAGATCTATCCATATAGATCTTTATTCCTAGAATAAATGCTGCCTCTCCCAGATCTTTCATGGAGAATTTTAATGAAAGCCAAGCTTTCACTGATTGTAGCATTGGAATGTCATTTCCAATAAGCAATATATCATCAACGTAAAGGACAATGAATGTCAGTGCGCTCCCACTAACCTTCTTGTATACACAAGGATCATCCTCGTTTTGAATGAAATCATATTCTTTTATGATCTCATCAAAACGTTGGTTCCAAGAACGCGATGCTTGCTTCAATCCATAAATGGATCGATTTAACTTACAAACCTTGTTTGCAAGTCTTGGTACGACAAAACCGTCAAGCTGTTGTATATAAACATCCTCCAAATTGTTTCCGTTAAGGAAAGCGATTTTGACGTCTATCTGCCATTTTCGTAATCGAAATATGCAGTAATAGCAAGCATTATCTGAATGGATTTAATCATGGCAATAGGAGAAAAAGTTTCGTCGTAATCGACACCATGTCGTTGACGATACCCTTTCGCTACAAGCCTAGCTTTGTACATTTGTATGTTGCCATCCATGTCGGTCTTCTTCTTGAAGACCCATTTGCAACCAATAGGCTTTATGCCTTCTGGTGCATCAACCAGTGTCCAAACTTGGTTGGTGTACATGGAATCCATTTCGGACTTCATGGCTTATTTCCATAAAGTGGAGTCGATGCCTAGTATCGCTTCCTCATACGTAGCCGGTTTGTCTTCCTCAATAAGATTAATATCCACAATAGGTGAGATCAGAAACCCATACCTCTCAGGTTATTTTCTGACTCTCTCCGACCTACGCGGTTCTTGTGTATTCGAAGATTGTGGTACAGTCTAATCCCTGATGAACTGTTCATGTTCCGTTAAGGAATCGGTGTCAGGGACAGTATCACTCAGATTTTCATCGATTTCTACTTTCTTCCCACTTACCACTGCATTTAGGAATTCCTTCTCAAGGAAAATCGCATGTAGAGCAACAAATACTTTGTTCTCTTGTGGGTTGTAGAAGCAATATCCTTTGGTTTCCCTAAGATAACCTGCAAATAGACACTTATCCGATTTGGGTTCAAGTTTGGTACCATCCAAGTGTTTAACGTATGCCCAGTGTCACGGGCCAAATTTTTCCTTAACGGAAAAAGGGCTCGTGCGGCACTTACCAAGGAACACGTCCCATGTAATTCAGCCTATCTCCAGCCTCTACACCCAAATTCTCATTTTTTGGGAGGTTTCAGACACATAATATAATGAATTACGAAAGCTCATAAGCTATCTCAACACATACACTTGCGGGTCCGTTCAACACTGGGACCCGGCACTCGAATAGCACAACTGGATATAAAATATGGCATTTTCCCGCCAACTCAATCTCGACAATACATCATTGTCCCAACGTTGTCTAAGGGCGAGAGGGTTCACGGCTAAAGCCCCAAGACCACCGAAGCCCCCTTGGCCACACTCAAGGTTCACCTAGGCTTCCCCCTAAAGAGGTTTTAGAGACATTGCACAAGTTTCACCGGTATACACACATGGCGATTGAGTTGTCACACCCCCCCCCCTCTAAAATCCATTGTAAGAGGATTTTTCGGGAACTCTTCCGGGCATTCAATAAGCCACAATATAAGTGTTTTTGGGTTAAAATCTCGTCCCCAAATGAACTCATCTTGATGGTTTTCCGCAACACCCCCACTTTAGTGGAAAAGACCCAAAAGTAGGCCTACTGCCAAAATCTCCCGGCAAATCTCGAAATCCAACTCTGGGGCTGAATTTTTCCTTGTATAAGTGACCATAAGATTCATTTTGGAACTTGGTCCCACTCGATTTGACATCCCGGGTCGTTAGCTCCTTCACAATGCACCAAATTAGGCTAACGACTAGCAACAAGCTAGCATATCTCAAAATCTCCCGCCAAACTTCCGAACGGGACCCCACGGGTGAAAACTTCCCAGTACATCTACCCATAAGAGTTACTTTGGGCTTGGAGGAAGCTCAATCCGGCATTCTGAAATATAGGCTCCTTCACAATGCTGCACAACTAGGCCAGCTCCTAGCGGCAAGCGAGCACGTTTCTAAATCTCCAGGCAAACTTCCGAATATTGCCGCCAAAATGAAATATCTCCAGTACATGGTCATATAAGAGATACATTTGACCAAGAACGAGTTTTATTTGATGTCCCGAAACATGGGCTCCTTTGTAAAGCGACTGCACGTCCTAGTCTGAAACTAGGACCGTGACATTCTCCCCCACTTCATTTATTGTCGTCCTCGACGATGTCATAACTTGAGGGTTAGGATTGTAATGTCCTCCCCCACTTCATTTGGCGACATTCTCAACGATGGCAACTCAAGTTGTATCTGTCACGAATCTCTTTCGATGCTTATAGATATGGCACACATGGAAGACATTGAAACCACATTCATATTCAATGAATGGAATCACATGTCTATGTTAGCCACATTATCCAACTCTATATTGAATTGGGCATAAAATATCTAAACTCAACAGCATCATATACGCTTTCGTACATAAGTCTTGGTTTCTGATATAATGGCTCAACTTCGGCACTTGGCACAAGCTTACACTTTTGTCGAAATCTCCAAATTTTGTAACTTACCACAATATGGGTTTGATATTATCTCTGTACATGTTTGAAACCCTTTGATTCCCATACATGTTAAGATTATCAACTCCACTCACTGCTCACATCTTCTTGGAATCCTCATCGTGACATGTGGAGCAACTCCACACACGTGATTATGTGTTAGTTTTTGTATCCAGTCTCAGTCACAACTCCATACAAACTCTCATACATGAGTGTTTCTGATTTCGGCCACTACTTTCTACATGCTCTTATGGGCGAGTTTTCATTTTTGATTCAGCAACTTCTTACAAAAAAAGACGCCATACACGTAAACGTGAATGGGTTTTGATAAAAACAAAGAGTTTTTGTTCATTTTGATTATGAATAGATCGGTTGTTCTCTTCACCCTGGCCCCCTGCCTACCTATTTTTCAAGGCGCTCGACGCAGCACACCGGGTTTCCCGAAGACGAACACACACATGATCCATAATTAGCCTATGGTGGAGCTAATTTCCCAATAGTCCCCTCTTGGACACACGTAGTTGCTCTCCTGTCACTATCAACTATCTCATTCTCACACTCAACTCTAGGTCACTTGCTCTGTCGTGAGCTTCTCAATTGTCTCGATACTCAACTGTCACAGATAGAATTATTTCCATCCCGTGTTATAATCCATTCCCGCGACCACTCTTGGTCACCTCACTTTATTACTCTTTAGGCACCAAGCCAACTCGTTCTACTCCCAGGGTGTTTCCCACCCCCTCTGGCGCTCTTCCCAATTTTACACTGACTCCCAAGGTCATTTCATGAAACTTTCTTCGATATTTGATCACTTCCTCGAAGCGATCTCCATTCTCAAACTCACTACAAAGCCAAAATCACTCATTTGGCCCATTACCCGTGTAACTCGTACACACCCTCTCATTTAGACTACTCATAGTCGTATTATGCCACAGGCATTCTCCAAAACCCATGCATCTCGTCTCTTCCGAGATCACACTCACATCTCTCCATAATTGCAACTCACATGCAACCCTTGTGCAATTCATTGCACTTCCAACTCAAAAGGCACTATATCGTTACTTGCACGTTACATTGCCGAAAATATTTCGGCCTCTGTCTTCCACGCGATCGTTACGTAACCAACACAATGGTTATAACATTCCACAAGCGGTCTTTGGGGTATACCTGACTCATTTCAGGTTCACTCCCCCACTTTTACTTTGCCCTATCTCAAGCCATCACACTTTTGTTGGCATTCCCAAATTATGGAGTCCACACTACTCGTTACTCATATCCTGAAGTTGATGGCCTTCGCGTTTACGGGAATCAAAACAACTCATTACTCGTAGCTTTAAGCTAATGGCATTCCTAATCACAAGAATCCAAACAACTCATTGCTCATAGCCTTAGGAAGGCTTTACTCGACAAAACATTTCCAAATCACTCACACGAACCATCGGGTTCACACTCGGTCCCTGACATTGCCTCACATAAGAGGACTACACATCTCGACTCTCTATCACATTCTGGCACCCAACTGCCATGGGAAAAGGGTCTCACGCCCCTTTTGGACCCCACATAGGGTTTTCATGAACACATATACTCATGCCAATATCACATCGGCACCCTCATGATGTTTCTTATACATCCCAAATATGTCTCACACCCTCACGGTGTATAGACCACTTGTTTGTCTCTCGTAGACAAGTTTCACATCCAATTCGGGTCACTCCCGAATATTTTGGCTATATCTGAACCAACCTTATATGAAACTAGCACTTCTCATGTGCTCTCATATTGTCTCACATCCATCCATCTCAATTTGGGATTTATACTTCTCTGCGTGCACCAACATGCACTCTCGCGACTTCCTCTCCAGCCGTTTCTCTACCGAGGCTTCACACTAGCCTTACGATGTTCACAACGTCTCAATAACATCTACTCACATTCGTAGACATTCCACTTGCCAACCTAGGGCTCTGATACCAACTGTCACGGGCCAACTTTTTCCTTAACGGAAAAAGGGCATGTGCGACACTTACCAAGGAATACGTCCCGTGTAAGTCAGCCTATCTCCAACCTCTACACCCAAATTGTCATTTTTTGGAGGTTTCAGACCCATAATATAATGAATTACGAAAGCTCACAAGCTATCTCAACGCATACACTTGCGGGCCCGTTCAACACCGTGACCCGGCACTCGAATACCACAACCGGATATAAAATATGGCATTTTCCCGCCAACTCAATCTCGACAATACATCATTGTCCCAACATTGTCTAAGGGCGAGAGGGTTCACGGCTAAAGCCCCAAGACCACCGAAGCCCCCTTGGCCACACTCAAGGTTCACCTAGGCTTCCCCCCTAAAGAGGTTTTAGAGACATTGCACAAGTTTCACCAGTATACACACCTAGCGCTTGAGTTGTCACACCCCCCCTCTAAAATCCATTGTAAGAGGATTTTTCGGGAACTCTTCCAGGCATTCAATAAGACACAATATAAGTGTTTTTGGGTTAAAATCTCGTCCCCAAATGAACTCATCTTGATGGTTTTCCGCAACACCCCCACTTTGGGGGAAAAGACCCAAAAGTGGGCCTACTGCAAAAATCTCCCGGCAAATATCGAAATCCAACTCTGGGGCTGAAGTTTTCCCAGTACAAGTGACCATAAAATTCACTTTGGAACTTGGTCCCACTCGATTCGACACCCCGGGTCATTAGCTCCTTCACAATGCACCAAATTAGGCTAACGACTAGCGGCAAGCTTGCATATCTCAAAATCTCACGCCAAACTTCCGAACGGGACCCCACGGGCGAAAAATTCTCAGTACATCTACCATAAGAGTTACTTAGGGCTTGGAGAAAGCTCAATCCGGCATTCCGAAATATAGGCTCCTTCACAACGCTGCACAACTAGGCCAGCTCCTAGCGGCAAGCGATCACGTTTCTAAATCTCCAGGCAAACTTCCGAATATTGCCACACAAATGAAATATCTCCAGTATATGGTCATATAATAGATACATTTGACCAGGAACGAGCTTTATCTGATGTCCCGAAACATGGGCTCCTTTGTAAAGCGATTGCACGTCCTAATCTGAAACTAGGACTGTGACACCCAGCAACCCCAAATCTTCAGGAATGAGAAACCCGGTTTCTTTCCTGTCCATATTTCATACGGAGTCTGTTGAACAGACTTTGACGGAATCTTATTCAAAATAAGTATTGCATTGTTCAATGCATATCCCCAGAAGGAAATAGGTAGCTCAGTGCGACTCATCATCGACCTTACCATGTCTAACAAAGTTCGGTTTCTCCGTTCGGACACACCGTTTAATTAAGGTGTTCCAGGAGGAGTCCACTGTGAAAGAATACCATACTCTTTCAAGTAACCGAGAAACTCATTGCTCAAATATTCTCCACCACGGTCCGACCGTAATGTTTTAATACTTTTGCCGGTCTGTTTTTCTACTTCGTGTAGAAACTATTTGAATTTCTCAAAAGTTTTCGACTTGTGTCTCATAAGATACACATAACCATAACGCGATGCATCATCCGTAAAGGTTATGAAGTATTCATATCCACCTCTAGCTTGGCTAGACATGGGCCCACATACGTCACTATGAACGAGGGCTAACAGTTCGGTGGCACGTGTACCTTTACCGCTAAAAGGTGTTTTAGGCATTTTGCCTAATAAACAAGATTCGTACACGTCATATGAATTTGGATCAAATCCGTCCAAGTACCCACTTTTCGAAAGTGTGGATATGTGAGTATTGTTAATGTGTCCCAGACGACAATGCCACATATAAGTTTCATCTTTGTTACTTAGTTTAAGCCTTTTGTTTGTTACATTATATGTTTGAGATTGATTTATATTCAAAATATAAAGACCATTATTCACATCAGCACTGCATATCTCCATATCATTTTTATACATAAAACACCCAGTGTTTCTAAGAACAAAAGTATACCCATATTGGGCTAATAAAGATACAGATATAATATTCCTAGTCAAACTAGGTACATAATAACAGTCTGATAAGTTTAGTACATGCCCCGATGGCAGTTCCAAAATATAAGTCCCTACAGCCAAAACAGCGACCCTGGTCCCGTTTCCAACTCGTAGATCAATCTCCCCTTAGGCCAATCTCATGCTAATCTGCAGATCCTGCACATCAGTACATATATGAGTACCACAACCAGAATAAAAAATCTAATTTTTAAAAATAGAAGTAGACATGTTTATTTCTATAACAAACATACTTGAAGCCGGTGTCTTGCCCCCTTTGATTTCCTTAATGTGTGCCTTGTACTCACGGCAGTCACGCTTCTAGTGACCCCGTTTTCCACATTGCAGACATACATCTTGGGATTTGTCCTTTACCTTCCCAGAAGACTTTGACGATTTGGAATTGCCCTTCTTCTTCTTATTCTTTACACCTCCAGTAGCCTTCGGCCAAGCCTTGGCAGACTGAGATGTTGAAGCGAAGTGCGCCTCGCGCTTTTTTCCCTTCAATAGCTCCTTTTCTGCTTCACGCAGCATTGCCATCATCTCTCCAAGAGTATGGTCTTGGTTCATCATATTGTAGTTCATGATGAACCTGCTCCAACTATTAGGAAGAGACTGCAATATCAAATCTATAGAAGTCTCAGCCTCAAAGGTTATTCCTAGCTGACCCAGCTGTTCAATGTCAGCAATCATCTGCGACAAATGGTGCTCAAAAGATGTACCCTCTGACATTCGAGAGCGAAAGAGCTTCTTCTACAATTCATACCTTTGCGATCTAAGGTTAGATCGATGAAGGTCCTTCAATTTTTCCATCATAGTATAGGGATTCAATCCCTTGTTTTGGCGACGAAATTGAGGGGTCATCGCAGCGAGCATGACAGATTGAGCAGTTGTGTTGTCATCGCTATGAGTCTTCCAAAGCTAAAGCTCAAGCGGCTGTTCATTTCCGGGCTTAGGCCCCGAGAGGTCTCTCTATCGTATAGTGCATCCTCTCAACCCCCAGGACAATCCTGAGGTTCATATCCCAGTCAGGAAAGTTCGCACCATCAAAGACATTTTCGCCCATGATAATGTCTCTAACCCCGATCTTTCCAGTCATCTTAATTGCAATAGTCTAACTATTCAATTCGATTTTTGGGTACAGTCCAACTGTTACAAGAAAAATAATAGAATATTAGTCCAACTAATAAATATTTAAAATGACGAAATAATTTGAAAGCGCGTATTTGGCAAGTATTTGAACGAAATATCAAATTCAATACTAGCCTCCCACTATTTTTCGGTGAGCCTCTAACCCTCGGTTGAGTACTCGGGAAACCTAGTTTCCTAGTGGGCTAGGATCCCGTTAAATAACACACAACCTTGACTTTGGCCAACAAGTTGTATGATATTTAACTAGGTAGATCTCTAAGATCAATTGGATCTTATCCAATTCCTAGATTTAGTGGGTGGACCTCCAAGTCTGAAACATATATACAATATATATGCCAATATATCCAATATATTTTCCTAACCTTTTCCTCTGAATCAACTAAGCCTTGGCTTTGGCTCAACAAGCTTAATGATTCCAGTTAAGAAGGACCCATTGACCTTGGAAAACTTCGTAATCCATGTCGATGAATAAGAAATGACCTTGACTTTGGCCAACAAATCACAACTTGCCCAAGACATGCGATATGGAACAAATCTTTCATGGTTCAAACACATCCGTGATTGACATTGATCTTGACTTTGGCCAACAAACCAATGCCAATCTTGGATCTTGAGAAAGAACCATTCAATGGAAGGAAAACGCTTAATATTTGATTGAGGGTTTTTCGTGTAATTGGAAACCAATTAATTATCTTTGATTAGGTCTCCTCATACACCCTTAAACATGCATTCTAAAAGCATAATAAGGCGCGATAAATAAAATAATAATGATATACGGATGGATATCTCACAAATTGTTCCTAGAACAAATCATTCCATTTCCTCTCCCCGGCTAGAACTATTCTATCTTCTACCCAATTACATAATACAATAAAGAAAACTCATTACATTGAGGGGAATTGGTGAGAAGAGAATTACAAAGAGTCAAGAGATAAAGGCTGGACACGCAGGTCCAATTTAATAAATTCTAAATTTATTACAATAATTTCCAAAATTTCCCTCACCCATCTAATATCCATTCGATATACATTATTCATACAATACATCCATGTATTCACACAAAGCATGTTATTCAATCAATCTAATCCAATTAATTAATCTTTGAATTAAGTGATCATCCAATGTTCAAACAATGATTTGATTTGCGAGAGTCCAACTCGTTTGAGAATAAGTACTCAAAGTGCGTATTCTCTAATTATATTGAACTACAATTTTAAATCCAATTTAATTTGTATTCAATACTAATTCTTTATTTAATTCCAAATTAAATAATTACACTTTTAATGTGCCTTTACGATTTAGATTCTAAATCTAATCTTAATGGTTCTCAAAGCCTAATTAACATCCAATGTCAATTAATTAAAGTCCAATGGGCTTTCAATTAATTTCTTAAGGCATGAACTTTGGCAACCAAAGCCCAATAAGCAATCACCCTTTGCCATAAAATTAATTTTGGCCCAATTAATTATTTAAAGGCCCATTTATTATATTTGGACTTAATGGTATGGTTTTAGGCCCAATTTGGATCCAATCCAATTGTCCTAAACCAACTTGGCCCAACCAAGCCCATTAGCCCAAATATAACAATTTTAGCACAATTCCAAATTAAACCTAATTAATTAAATTCTAATATTCCAAATATCACAATTTTTTTTAATTAAAGTGTATAGCCATAATTAATTATTTAAATTAACATTTCCAAAACACCAATTTAATTCATTAATCATGTTTTATAATTTTCAATACATGTCCAACAATATTGAAACAAAATCAAGTCATTACATGCTCTCTAAGCTCACGGCAATCATATGATTTATTTATCAATTTTGATTTCAATCCAATTAAATCACAAATCAAGATATCCAAGCATTTTAAACACATCCAATGATATTAAAAAATCAAAATCACCATGAGCTTGGGGTTCATTACATTCGGCCAAGCCAAAATTTTTGGGAAAATTATCTAATCAATTTTTTCATAAAATTAATCATGCATAACTCTAAGTTATCATAATCTAAGCATACTCAAAGAATCAATTTGATAAAATCATGCTCCAAGCAAAAATACCCAAATTCAAGATTATAAACCCTAATTCATTTCATGCTTAAATAGGCTCAGGATACCATTGTTGGTTTCTAAGGTCAATCCCAATATCATTAAGCATAAAAGATGTGTGAATACGCAAAGAAGTAGCGAAAATACTTACATTGAACGTATTGGATGTAGGTGGAAAGTTCAAAACTTTTGCTCCTTTAAAGTTCTCCAAGCTCATCTTTTGATTTGTATGTTGAGCTCCAAGCTTGATGTTTGATTCCAAACTCAATGGGAAAGGTTTCCCTATTACCTTTGTATGATTCTTTAAGTGCTAGCTTAGGAAGAAAAATTGCAACAAATCACTTCCTATTGATATTTGTAGTTCACGGCAAAGTGTACAATTTTGAGAGGGAGAAGCTCTTTCACCGTGAAAGAGAAGAAGAGAGTAATGGGAGAGATTTTATTGTTTTTGGAATTGTGTTATTGATTTTCAAAAAATAATTACCTATTACCAAAGTCCAAATTTGGTAAAAGTCATTCCAAAAAGACAAAGAGTGCAAGATAAGCAACCACCAACTTCTATCACCATAAAGTAACAAAGTTGACTAGTGATGTGACTTGTGGGCCCCACTTTGATTCAAAATCTGAGTGGGCCCGCAACCATATTCCGGGCTCGGGTTCATTAATTCCGAATTTAACGAATTTTCCGTTGCGACTTAATTAAATCAAATTTAATTAAATAATTATGCCTAGCAAAATTACTATTAAAGTCGCTCGCGAATTAATTCTAAATTAATTTGTTCGCCCGAATTAAAATCGAATTTTAATTCCGTTATGAAATCTAATTTCATTTAATATATCGAATATATTATTTTAATCGAATAATTCCAAATTAATCGTTCTCTCTCTTCTATTTGAATTTTATCCCAGATAAATTCTCGCCGTAATTAATCCTAGATTAATTTTCTCTCTCTCATAATTAATCCCAGATTAATTATGTTCGAGTCATACGTCATCGGTGAATCTTCTGGAAGCGACCCATGAGATCCCTGGATATGTTGGCAGTAAATTCGGTCGTCGGACTATCTGAACACGTGCGTACCCTGTACCACGTTCCTACCGATTTATAAGACATGGTTAGCTTCTAGCACAACGTCGTGCCTACCCAATTCTCCCGAATATTCTTTAAGGAATATATAATCTTTGTCAGGCGTAGTATACGTAGTATTGTGTATTGTGATCCAGTATCAGATGTCACATGCAAGGCCTGGGGCTGGAATAATGTCCGCACCGTACGAAGCATCTATCGGATCACAAGCAAATAGTCTCTATAATTGGATAATCATGACCTTGTCATATTATCCCGATAGTTGTAACATAATAAAGAACCAGTTCTGTATCCCTGCGTGATCATCATCTCCATATGACTGGAGTGATACTTTCGTCTTGACATCACACCCAATACACTATAATTCTCAATAAACCCAGAAGAAGCGTACACATAACCTGTTAAAGTCCCGGACGACTAAAACCAAAGAGTATTGATTATCGCAAGTATTAGCGATGCAAGTCTCAGGTTAAGACCAAATACACCTACCCTGATGCGGATTCCCATAGACGCATAATCATACTACCAATGGGATTCCATGGGGTCCATCCAGAGCAAAGCTGTTCTCGTACCATCGGTAAATACAACCTCCTATTACACTTACATAAGTATCTAATACTTAAATATATGAGAACGGTCGTTATGCTACAATAACGTGCACAAGTGCAATACTAGTCTATTCCGCATTATCGATGTCCAGTCTCGATAATACTACGACTAGGGATATTTAATGATTAAACCTTTGTGGATTGATATCGTCTCATATCTTATTAATCTGGAACTAACAATAAAGACTTATATATATATATATATACAAGTAGTCTAATTACAAAATGATAAAATAGCAATTTCCATTGTCACATAGTTAATTTGTACAAAAAACACAATGTCTTTTACAAATAGTGACGCTATGAGTCATAATTCTCCAACACCAACTTGCTTCCAGAAGTTGCTACCAAACGACCCTGAAAGTAAAATCCCAGTCAGCATAGCAATTACATGAGGAATCTTGTCGAATCAACACTAACTCTCCCAAAGTGAAAGAGCTCGATGAGTTCCAAATCCATCCACTTTACCTGGACCATAAAGCCCAAGTAGGGCCCACCTCGATCCCGCGCTACGCCCCGAATTGATTGATTTCCTCAAAGAGCGACACCACTGTTTCTCTTGGTCCCATGAAGATATGACAGGAATAGACCCAAATATGATTACCCATTAGCTACATATGGATCCAGACTACCCACCAGTCAAACAAAAGAGGAGGAAGTTCGCTCCAGAAAGGAACCGAGTCATCAACGAGGAAGTTCAAAAGTTGTTGCAAAATGGGGTCATCAGAGAGGTCCAGTACCCGGAATGGCTAGCTAACGTCGTGGTAGTATGTAAGAAGAATTGAAAATGGCGAGTCTGTATTGATTTCACAGACTTGAACAAGGCTTTTCCGAAAGATTCTTTCCCACTCCCCCATATCGACTTAATGGTTGATGCTATAGCTGGGCATGAATTGCAAAGTTTCATGGACACGTATTCAGGCTACGACCAAATCCTCATGCAACCTAACGACTAGGAAAAAACGGCCTTTGTCACAGATAGGGGAGTCTACTATTATAAGATAATGCCATTCGGACTTAAGAATGCTGGGGCCACCTATCAATGCCTTGTCAACAAAATGTTCTCCCACCAAATTGGAAAAACTATGGAAGTCTACATTGATGACATGTTGGTAAAATCGTTGCAAGCCAGACAACAGTTAGCACACTTGGGGGAGGCATTCGACATGATGAGGAAATACATGATGAAGCTGAACCCCACCAAGTACACCTTCGGAGTAGCCACAGAGAAATTTCTTGGGTATCTAGTCACTCGACGTGGCATAGAAGATAACCCAGAGCAGATTAAATCCATCCTCGACATTCATTCTCCAACAAACCCAAAAGATATCATGCGACTTGCGGGGAGGAACGCCGCTCTAAACAGGTTCATCTCTAAGTCTACTGATAAGAGTTTCTTGTTTTTCTCCACCCTCAGGATGGCAAAGAATTTCGAATGTACCTCAGCCTGCGAAGAAGCCTTAAAAAGACTCAAAGAATACTTGACCACACCACCCCTTCTATCCAAGCTAGTCTACAGTGAAAGGTTATTCCTCTATCTTGAAGTCTCGGCACAAGCGGTCAGCGTTGTACTGATTAGGGAAGAAAGAGGGCAACAACTCCCAGTCTACTATATAAGTAAATCTCTACTTGATCCAGAGACACAATACACTCAAATGGAAAAGATGGTTCTTGCCCTAGTAACGGCGGCACGGAGGCTACGTCCCTACTTTCAAAGTCATCCAATCACTGTTTACACCACCTACCCACTGATGAGCATACTTCACAAGCCCGAACTTTCTGACAGACTGACTGAATGGGCCGTTGAACTTGGAGAATATGACATCACGTATCAGCCACGAACCGCCATCAAATCTCAAGCTATTGCGAATTTTGAGGCGGATTTCAGTCCCAGCCTACAAGTCGATGCTGAAAAAATGTGCATTGTATCCAGACTAGTGACATATGGAAACTTGCAGTCGACGGATCATCCATCAGAAGAGGCTCCGGATTAGGAGTTGTGATCACTAGTCCTACAGGCAACATCATACAACAAGCAGTTAAATGCGGCTTCAAGACCACCAACAATGAGGCCGAGTACAAAGCCCCCATAGCTGGATTAACACTGGTTAAGGAATTAGGAGTGAAAAGGGTTGAGGCGACATCAGATTCTCAATTAGTTGTCAACCAACTCCATGGATCTTACCGGGCTAGCGGGTCCCAAATGGCAGCCTACTTGTCAAAGGTGAAAGAAATCCAGTCCACACTAGAGTCTTTTGCAATCTCACAAATCTCCAGAACAGAGAACACTCACGCGGATGCCTTAGCTACTCTCGGGTTTATCATACAAGGAGATAATATTCAGGCCATACCGATAGTGTATCTATAATGGCCCGTCATTGCCAAAGAAGAAGCCAAAGTCATTGCTTCCATCGACCAAGTCGACTTATAAATGTCTTTATTGATCAAGTACTTGAAGGAAGGCGTACTACTGACAGATAAGGTGGACTCTCGAAAGATTCAACGACAAGCTGCACGGTTCACTCTCTACGACAATCAACTTTTGAGAAGATCACTTTCCGGACCCTACCTTAAGTGTCATGCTCCCGAAGAAGCGCGTTATGTGTAAGCTGAACTACACGAGGGGGAATGCTGAAATCACTTTGGAGGAAGAAGTCTTGCGTGTCGAGCCCACACTGCCAGGTATTATTGGCCAACAATGCGAGCCGACGCTATTGATTTTGCTCGTTAGTGCGAGAAATGTCAAAGGTTCGCCCCAGTCTGCCATCTCCCATTAGAGAAACTCAGTAATACTTTATCCCATTGACCATTAATGAAATGGGGAATGGACATTGTTGGGAAACTTCCCGTCACCTCGGGACAACGAGTCTACATACTGGCATTAATAAATTACTATTCTAAATGGATCGAAGCGGCAGCCTTCGTGAGGATAAGGGATAAGGAAGTACAGAGCTTCATATGGAAGAACATTATTTGTCATTTCGGACTATCCCAAGAGATCGTTACTGACAATGGCTCTCAATTCATCAGTCATCGCTTCCAAGATTTTTGCAAAAGTTGGGGAATAAAACTAAGCTTCTCCACCCCACGCTACCCACAAGCCAACGGTCAAGCCGAGTCTTCCAATCAAACCATAATGAACATCATGGAGAAGAGATTGGAGAGAGCAAAAGAAGCGTGGGCAGACGAACTCCCAAGGGTCTTATGGTCGTACCGAATGACTATGAGATCTTCTACTGGTGAAACCCCGTTCTCCCTAACATTTGGAGCTAAAGAGGTCATTCCAACCGATTGTAATGTTCCATTGCCTCGATACCAGAGGATAGAAGAGGATATCAATAGACAACTCTTGACCAACGGACTCGACACCATTGACGAACTTAGGGAGAACGCATCCATACGACTTGCAGCACACCGACAGAGGATGTCCAAATACTTCATAAAAAACATGAGGAGTAGAACATTCAAAGAAGGAGATTGGGTCATATAGAAAGTCTTTCAAAATACGAAGGAAGTTAAGGATGGTGAACTCGGTCCTACATGGGAAGGTCCATCCATCGTCACAAAAGTTATAGGTCATAGAGCCTACAAACTGAAAACAGAAGATGGTCGACATATCTAGAACAGTTGGAATGCCATTCACCTCAGGATATTCTATAGATAATAATCATATTTGGTGACTAATGGATCACTCGACAAATCGAGGTCCTACAATTAAGAGGCGTGCATATCATTTGATTTTTGTTTTTGTTGTTTCTTTCTGCAATTCTGCCAAGTTTGATTTTGAATTGGATGTTTTTTTTTAACAATCTGACTCCATTCAGATGACAGATAAAATATACATCTCCATCCACAACTGAAATTTATATTGAGAAGAAATTTATTTTTACATCAAGGCTTAAGACGAGGTTACAAAAATAAAAGCCAAAAGACAAAAGTACATCAAGCTTCTTGGCCCTCGTCAGACACGACCTGATCAACTGAATGAGTGATAGGATCAGTCTCCATAGGCTCCTCTGGTCTGAACTCTTCTATGGCAGCCTTAGTAACTTTATCGACTGAGTCACCGGCCGGTGGAACCTATTCAATTGTCTCGACAATAATCCCCCCAGTCTCTTCAACAACAACTTCTTTGGAACTGACCTCTTGCCCTCCTTCATCTTCGGTGTCCTCAACCGACAAGGAGAGACCAGCTTCCATCCTCACACCCAACTTAATCCACTTATTTGGGTCCCAAGTGCTGTGCTATCTAGATAAGTATTGCTTCATGAGAATGCATCTATCTTTTACAATGGCTTCCATGGCCACTCCTTACAATCTATCCAGCAACTCAGCCTTCTGATCTTCCAACTCATCGATGCTCTCTTTAAAGGCCTCTAATTCAGTCGACTCCAGTTTGGTTTTCATGGCCTTGGCTTCGTTATCAGCTTCCCTCGCCTTCTTCTTGGATTCATCCAAATCAGCTTTTGCTTCAGCCAGTTCCCTTCGGAAAGCTGTATTTGACTTCTCCATATCTCCTGACTTATTCAGACTGGACTCCACATACTTGTGTTGGAAGATGGCGTATTCTATAGTCTACAATAAAAAGATAAGATGTTAGTAGATATAATCAAAGAGATATGAAAATACTCAAGAAGTGGTTACCTCATAGCTTTGAGCGACAGCTCTCTTTGCCGCTTCAAGTGGTCCCAATGTTAAGAGTCGACATTCATCCTCCTCCAGCAATAACCCCTCAATAAATCTAGACACACTGGATTGGTCCGAGATCATAGTCGCACTCCTCGGGATTTTGATGACTATATTCTCCAAATCTTCTTCAGGGTCAATCAGCTGCTTTATCTTCTTTGTAGAAAACCCTGACCCAGCCGACGCCTCATGGGTGGCCTCCAATGGAAGAATGGGCGGAGCATCCTTTTTGGTTATGGGGGCTCAGGGATTACTTCGACCTCCTTCCCCTTGGCCTTTTTCTTCTTCCTCATTTCGAGCATTTCTTCAACCGATGGGATTCTGAACTGACTCAACATCCTCTCTACTGGGCACAAATTTTCTTCAGGGGTTAGAGTCCGCAAAAAGCAAGTTTCCTCGAAAAGGAGCTGACACGCCCAAGTAATGAGTAGGACAACCAATATATGTTTGGTCAGGGGCAAGGGGATACCTTCCGGGTAGAATACCTCCTTCCACAGCGGGGTCAACCTCAATCTATTCTCCTCTAAAACCACCCTCCAATTCCTTTCAGGCGGAGGAATACTCAACAAGTAATTCGTATTTGCTACGACCCCGGGTGTCACGTAGAAGCTACGATTTCGAGTCGAACCTACAAAAGTAACAATCAAACAACGATTAGAGACATAATGAGTCTACAAGAAAATGAAGAAAGTAAGAATGACACTCACTCGTTATATCCCAATACTCAGGGATTCGACCAGACCCAGTCAACCTAAACACACCATCTCATCTCACAAAGAAATAGGTTTTTTCTATACCCCTCAATCATTCATAGTCAACCCAGTGATTAGATGCTCCCACTTGTGTTGAAGGAACATATGGTACCTCTCATTCTCGACTACATGCTCCTTCAAATAATATGTATACAGAAGTTCCTTCACTTCAAATCTAACCCCCAACTCGAACGTCAAAACCTCAGCCGATATCAACACCCTCCATGTGTTTGGAAATAGTTAGGAAGGAGATATCCCGTAGTGATCTAATACCTCCCATACGAGATTAGGGATATGAAACCTAAACCCATCTACGAAGGGGCGTTCATAGAACCCAATCCACCCAGGAACCTTATAATCTATACGTTCGCTCGACGAGGCCACTCTCACTTGGACCGACTCGGGGAAATGATATTTTACCTTCATCTCCCTCATGGTCCTTTCGGTCACTCGACTAGGTGGATTTTTTTTCAGTATATTGGTCGGCTCACTTGTACTGGGTTGTCCACTTGACTCTGCTGGAATTACTCGGAGTTGTGGCATGTCCTTAGGGATACCTAAAATGAGTTCTATCGACGCGACAATCAGAATATATTCATCCCCACTAAAACCTTCTCCATCATGCATCATATATGGGGAGATAACCCGCAGGGACGAGTCTACACACATCTCTATCAGTGTATCACTCCAGCTCGAGCAGCCCTCGGACGACAAATCAATTCACTCTATAAATAACGAATCAACCTAAAACCAATATGGCAGTATATCAAACCCTAATTTCTCCCAAACACAATCCCAAAAATCCCCAAACCATTTGAAGATCAAAGCTCATATTCTAGCAAAAAATGAGTTGGATCTACCATATGAAAAAAATTGAAGAACTGAGAACACGAGGAGAGATATGAAAAATACCTTGAATTTGAGGAGAGCGCTCCAGCCTTACGACTTGAGAAGGGATTTTTCAATGAAGCAAATGAACCCCCTCAAGACTCTTAATACTCTTCCTTATTTTGGCACCTCGTTTTCCCGCCAAAAGGCCTCGATATTAACGCTACATTTATTGTGATTTAGGAAGTCGAGGTAAGCGAGAACCACTCGAAGCCCAATAAGAACATTGTTGGCTGAGTACCATTGTAATACTATCACGAAGATCCCTATGTCCAAATGATATACGAAGGATCCATTACTTGGCCCGCACGATAAAACCATTCAATGGTATAATATTAGCACAATAGGTCGACGCGTTGCCTCAAGTCAAGTTAAGTTCAGACCTGGACCTTCATCTGGTCCAGACGACATGTAGGCTCAATTAGGTTCCTATTCATTGTCGATCGAGTGGATAATCTTTTGCCTTCATCGGGTCCAGTCGATGGAAACCTTCCCCAATTGGCTCATGATTGAGAAAAGTTCAAGACCTAGACCTTCAACTGGTCCAGACGACATGTAGGCTTGATTAGGTTCATATTCGGTCCCAGTCGAGTGGATGATCTCCTGACCCTCATCAGGTCCAGTCGACGGGAACATTCCCCAATTGCTCATGATTGAGTCAAGTTCAGACCTGGACCTTCATCTGGTCCAGACAACATGTAGGCTCGATTAAGTTCCATTCGGTACCAGTCGAGTGGATGATCTCCTGGCCCTCATCAAGTCCAGTCAACGAGAACATTCCCCAATTGACTCATGATTGAGTCAAGTTCAGACCTGGACCTTCATCTAGTCTAGACGACATGTAGGCCCGATTAGGTTCCTATTCAGTACCAGTCGAGTGGATGATATCCTGGCCTTCATCAGGTCCAGTCGACGGGAATATTCCCCAATTGACTCATGATTGAGTCAAGTTCAGACCTGGACCTTCATCTAGTCCAGACGATATATAGGCTCGATTAGGTTCCTATTCGATGCTGACCGAGTGGATGATCTTCTGGCCTTCATCAGGTCAAGTCGACGAGAACCTTCCCCAATTGGCTCATGATTGAGTCAAGTTCAAGACCTGGACCTTCATCTGGTCCAGACGGTCCAGACGACATGTAGGCTCGATTATGTTCCTATTCGGGACCAGTCGAATGGATGACTTCCTGGCCCTCATTTGGTTCACTCGATGGGAACACTCCCCATGGCTCACGTAGAGTCAAGTTTAAGACCTGGCCTCCATCCAGTCCAGACGACGTGAAGGTTCCATTGGTTCTCTGAATAGTCGTACGGAGTATATTCGGGACCATCATCTGATTCTGTCCACTAGGGACATGTCAAGGCAAGTTGAAAACCTGGGCTACACTCAGTCCAGACGACATGAAGGCTCCATTGGTCCTCTGACCAGTCGTATGGAGTATATCCAGGACCATCATCTGATTCTGTTCTCTGGGGACATTCCCCTTGATTCATGTCGAGTCATATTCAAGACTTTTACAAATTATCCAGACGACATTGAAGACAATCACGTTCTGGTCCAGACAACGAAGACATTACTACAACACGTGTCAAAATCAAAGGGAGTACTTAGATCTTTTCCATACTCTCGGCAAGTAGTCTTACCTGTTTTGTTTCATACGACATGACCAACGAGTACTCTCCAAGCCAATGACTCATTGACTTGGAGAGTATGAGACAAATTATATGGGCCTAATTTGGGCTAAGGGTAATTTTGACTTTTCGTTTCAGGACCTATATCAAATGTGCCCCAATCCCCCCTAATAGATTCCCAGAATAGACTCAGGCCCTAATTACCTTCTCATGCCCACGCACAAAGAGAGGCCCAACACTCATCACTCATCAGTCTAAAGGACCCAAAACCCTCAGAGAAAGCCCATTTTCGTAAACCTATACTGGTCCATATATATATATGTATTGACTCAATTATTGATGAGAGTATATGAGAATTGACATATGTGGCCAGCTTGATTATTATGTGTATAATTTCATTTTGTGTGACTCAGAGACGCAACGAGAACGAGGTGCGGAAGAGGGTCAAAGAAAAGTATCCGTAAAGGACTCATAAATTATATATATGAGGTGGAGAAGACGACAAAGCAGCTCCAAGACTCACACTTGTCTTCTTATTTTTTTTAATCTATCTTCTTGGAGCCCACTTAAGGGTCCCATTAGATTCTAGGTGTGCATTCATTCTTGATCCTACTGTTAGAGTGGGTTCACTTAAAAGTGTCTATTCTCAAAATTCATCTTTATTTTTTAGATTCTTAAAATACGAGATCTTAAACTCAAGATTCCAATTTAGAATGAGAGCTTGAGTCCATGAAAATTATGCCACGGTTGTTATTTTCCTGTTTATTCTAGTCTCTCTTCACTTTTTTTTTTCAAACTAGATTCGCCCATAACTATTTTATTATCACTTTTTTTTATTATTTTATTTTTTTTGGTATTAAGAAATTGTAATAATGAAATGCTTAAATTAAGAGTAAATTTTTTTCCCGCGTGGCAAGAGAGATAAAAGCAGTTATGCGATGGTTTTTATAATTTGAAGTGGCTGATAAGAAATATGAAATTCACATAGAAAATAAATTATTAAAAAGAAAACATGGCATATTACAAGCATCCGTCCAACTTCGTAAAAGACGGAGATTATTGCTCCTGACAGTCATGTGTAACACGCCATCTGACGTTTTCAGCAGTATTTGATTTATTTCTATATCAGATAGATATACCCGAACACAAGGAGCCAACATGTAAAACTCTTGAAAAGGGGTCATATATAATAAGGACTTGTTTAGTTGAAGAGTAAATTGTGAGCAGTTGAAAATTTAGCCTATAATATGGGGTAGAAAATTAAAAATTTTAAATTTTATTGATGGTGGTTTTTAGATCCCTAAGAAGTCAGAATCAAAAGGAAAAATAAAAAGGGGAAAGACCTGAATCCAAGGTGGTAATATCAGATCATCCCAGCATCAGACTTTTAGAGTAGCTCGGCATTCAGAGCCTCGTGTCAGAATGAGGATCGGCTCGACGGATCATGTCCGACCTGATGAGAATATGTTCAGAGACACAAATGGGAACCAAGGCCTCAAAGACAACCCGACCTGGTAGTACGAAAGGACAGGCTCAGCTGTTTCAGTTGCCCGACCCAGCTAGTCGGGTCGAGGCATAAGTGGAGTGATCAATTTAAGTGACGTAAGCCCTAAATGAGAACTTACACCTTCCAAAGAGGTCTGAAATAACCGAAGCAAGTCATCGGCTTATCTTCTAGCACACGCTATCATATGAGACATGATAGATTACATGCTGGAGGTAGCGTGTGGCAGATGGTATAATAGCTTGGTTTAAAGAGATGTCAGGTGGCAGAGCTACTTTCGCCATAGTAGTTGGGGAAGAGAGCCATCATATTAATGGTAGATTCATGTGGCTGACGTCATAAGATTGGTGTAACGGTAGAATTAGGCATAATATATAAAGGGATTGAGATTTCATTGTAAATGGTTAGCTAATTCAATTTCATTCTTCACTTGTAATAAGAGAGCAGAAAGCTTAAGTGTAAGAGGGAGTTTGTAAGAGGTCGGTCAACAGAACTCGAGGGATAGGCATGTCGGTCATACCCGACGACGTTATAAAAGCTTATTTTTCCCTTGTGCACGTGGACGTTGGTTGAATCCATTCCACCAAACAACGTTAAACCCTCTGTTTTATCTGCGTGTTATCTCATATTTTGCTAAGTTTGTATTTGGTCTCCAAACCAAACAAATTCATAGTTGAAGGGAGATTGTTTAAGGTGTGGTTTACCAGAACTACCACTGGAACGAAAATTGATCGTCAACAGTTGGCGCCGTCTGGGGAAAGTACTAAAAGCAGCAAACACGTTGAGACGATGGCAGGAGATGGGAACCATAGATCTTCAGAGTCTTCGACAACGGAATGGATGGAGAAGATGGAAGAAACCATCCGGAATGAAAGGAAGAAGCACGAAAGGAGAAAGAATCAACCCAAGCCTTCATGAAGGCTATGATGGAGAAGCTGGATAAGTTAGTGTTGGACATATATGACCCATATCATCATTATTTGTACAAAACATGGTGTTTTTATACAAATTAACTATGTGACAAATGAAATTGCTCTTTTATCATTTGTAATTGGATTACCTAGATATATATATAAATGATAAAAGTCCTTATGATTAGTTCAGGATTAATAAGATATGAGACAATATTAATCCACAAAGGTTTAATCATTAAATATCCCTAGTCAAAGTATTATCGAGACTGGACATCGATAATGCGGAATATGCTAGTATTACACTTGTGCGTGTTATGGAAGCTAACGACATAGTTCTCATATATTTGGGTATTGGATACTCATCCAAGTGTAATAGGAGGTTCTGTTTACCGATGGTACGGAACCAGCTTCGCTCTGGATAGACCCCTCAGAATCCCATTGGTAGTATGACTATGTGTCTATGGGAATCCTAATCAGGGTAGGTGTATTTGGTCTTAACCTGAGACTTGCATCGCTAATACTTGCGACAATCAATATACTTTGGTTTTGGTCTTCTGGGGCTTTAACAGGTTCTGTGTACGCCTCTTCTGGGTATACTGAGAATTGTAGTGTATTGGGTGTGATGTCAAGATGAAAGTATCACTTCAGTCATATGGAGATGATGATCACGCAGGGATACAAAACTGGTACTCTAAGTGCTAAAGCCATCGGGGAAGTATGACTAGGTCATGACTTTCCGATCATAAAGAGACTAGTTGCTAGTGATCCGATATATGCTTCATACGGGGCAGACACAACTCCAGCCTCAGGCCTTGCATGTGACATCCGATACTGGATCGTAATACACAATACTACGTATACTACGCCTGACAAAGATCATGTATTCAGTGGAAGAATATTTCTGGAGAATTGGGTAGGCACGGTGCTTTGCTAGAAGCCAACCATGTCTTGTAAATCGGTAAATGCGTGGTACCGGGTACGCACATGTTCGGATATTCCGATGACCGTATTTACTGCCAACATATCCAGGGATCTCTTGGGTCGCATCCTAAAGATTCACCGATGATGTTTGACTCGAACAATATTAATCTGGGATTAATTATGAGAGAATATTAATCTGGGATTAATTAAGAGAGAGAATTAATCTGGGATTAATTACGGCAAAAATTAATCTGGGATTAACTATCAGATAAAGAATTAATCTGGGATTAATTGCGTCGATAATTTATCTGGGATTAAATTCGTCGAGAGGAGAGAACGCGATTAATTTGGAATTAATCGGTAAAATAAATTTAATAGTTAAATTAGATTTTGCTATTTAATTTATTTAATTGGGCTAAAATAATATATTAGATATATTAATTGAAATCAGATTTCAACACGAAATTAAATTGGATTTTAATTCTAGCGAACGAATTAATTTGGAATTAATTCGTAAGCGACTTTAATAATAATTTTACGAGACATAATTATTTAATTAAATTGGATTTAATTATGTCGTGATAAAAAATTCGTTTAATCGGATTAAACGAATCTGAGCCCGAAGTGTGTTGAGTAAGCCCACTTGAATTTTGAATTTAAAGTGGAGCCCACTTCACTTACATCATTAGTCACATTTGATGATTGATATGAGTGATGGGTTTTGGTGGAATCTTGTAAATCACTCAACACATTTAATTTTAGAAATTGATATCTCTCTCCCTAGCATTTAGGCCGAATGGCCTTATTTGATTAAGGCCCAATAATGGCCTTGATTGAGAGAAGGCCGAATGGCCTTGAATGCAATAAATTGCCGAATGTAAGAAAAGCAATATTGTTTGTTTTTTAAATTGGCCACTACCTCTGATTCCTGATTTTAATTGGCTAAAAGCAATTCACTTTTGAAAATGAAATGTGATTGGCCGAGTAAGAAAAGCCATTTTGACTTTTCAACTTAAAAGGCATTTTGGCTTGTTTTAAAAACAGCCACTGACTTCTTACTTTAACAATGGAAATGATGAAAAGCTTTTGCTCTCTCTCTATATTTGGCCGATTGGCTTTTGAAGGGCTGCTCTTGGAGAATTGGCTAATTGACCTTTGACTTGGCCGATTAGTCTCTGACGCAAAAAGGCTATATTGCTTTTGTTGTATATATTGGCCGAATGGCCTCTGTTTTCAAGTCTTTTGAAGACTTGGCCGAGAGGCACTTCCTCAGCAATTGGTTGTTTGTTGTCTCTCTCTCTTGGACGAATTTGTTTCTCCGTGAGAGATAAAATTTGTTCCTCTTATTCAAGCTAGCACTTATGGGAGTCAAATGATGGTGATAGGGATACTCATCCATGAGCTTGGAAGCTTCAACATCCATGTAATTTTTGAAATCCTAAATCCGATCAATGTAAGTATTCCGCAACTTTCTTGATTAATTCACACAATAATCACGCTTAGAGATCCCGTGGCATGTCTAGGACACTTACAATGGTATCAGAGTGAGATCTAAGCTTGATTCAATTTCTAGGGTTTGTAGACTTTAATTTGGGTTTTTTGCTTGAAGCTTGATTTTGCCTAAATTGATGATTTGGTTGAGTTTATATGATGTTGAATTAGATTTGTATATCATTGGATTTGTGATAAATTGATTAGATCAAAAATCCCCAAAATCCATGCTTGGCCGAAAATTACCTTAGGATGCTCATGGTTAATTTTTTTGAATTAAACAATTGGATATGTTGATTCACATGAAATTGAATATTAATTGTTGATTTAATTAGATTGAAATCAAAATTGGACGTTAATTTCATGTATTGCCGTGAGATGTGAAGCATGTTATAGAATTATTTTGCCCCAATTTTGTGTTGGACACGAATGTGGGAATTAGGCATGATTAATAAAAATTAGTGTTTTGGAAATACTAGATTAATTAATTAATTGTGTTAATTACACTTGAATTGAATTAATATGTAATTTGGAATAATGTATTAATTTAATTGTTGTATTTGGGCTAATGGACTTGGTTGGGCTAAATTTTAGTCTTGGATTATATTTGGGCCTAAACCATTTCCATAAAGTCCAAAATATAACTATTGGGTCTTTAGTAATTTAATTGGGCCTAATGGGCCAAAATTGATTCTATGGCATAGAGTAATTCCTATTGGGCCTAGGCATTATGGGTTAGATCCATTTTGGCCGAAAGCCCAAGCCTAAATAATTAATTAAAAGCCCATTGGACTTTAATTGAATAATATTGGATACTAATTGGGCCTTTGAGACCCATTTTGATTGGATTTGGAATCCAAGTCTTTAAGGCACATAAATAAGTGTAATTATTTAATTTAGAATTAAATATGAATTAGTATTGGATACAATTTAAATTTGATTAAAATTGTAGTTTGATATAATTCAAGAATACTTACTTTGAGTATTTATTCTTAAACGAGTTTGACTCGTCAAATCAAATCGTTGTATGAACATTGGATGGTCATTAATCAAAGATTAATTAATTGGATTAGATTGATTGAATAACATGCTTTTTGTGAATACTTGGATGTATGTATGAATAATGTATATAAGATGGATATTAGATGGGTGAGGGCAATTTTGGAAATTGTTGTAATAAATTTAGAATTTATTAATTTGGACCTGCGTGTCCAGCCTATTACCTCTTTTCTCATTGTATTTCTCTTCTCACCAATTCCCCTCAATGTAAATGAGGTTTCTTTAGAAGTATTATGTAATTGGGTAGAAGTAAGAATAGTGCTAGCTGGAGAGAGGAAATGGAGAGATTTGTTATAGGAACAAATTGTATTATATATCCATCCGCATATCATTATTAATTTTATCGCGCCTTATTATGCTTTTAGAATGTATGCTTAAGGGTGTATGATGAGACCTAGTTAAAGATAATTAATTGGTTGCCAATTACGCGAAAAACCATCAACAAATATTAAGCGTTTTCCTTCCATTGAGTGATTCATTCTTAAGATCCAAGATTGGCACTGGTTTGTTGGCCAAAGTCAAGACCTTTTTCCATCGCGGATGTGTTTGAATCATGAAGGCTTTGTTCCATATCGCTTGTCTTGTCCAAGTTGTGATTTGTTGGCCAAAGTCAAGATCACTTCTTGTCCATCGACATCGATTACGAAGCTTTCCAAAGTCAATGGGTCCCGCTTAACTGGAATCATTAAGCTTGTTGTGCCGAAGCCAAAGCTTAGTTGATTCAGAGGAAAATGTTAGGAAAATATATTGGATATATTGGCATATATATTATATATATGTTTCGGACTTGGGGGTCCACCTACTGGATCTAGGAATTGGATGAGATCCAATTGATCTTAGAGATCTACCCAGTTAAGTTTCATACAGCTTGTTGGCCAAAGTCAAGGTTATGTGTTATTTAACGGGATCCTAGCCTACTAGGAGACTAGGTTTCCCGAGTACTCCACAGAGGGTTAGAGGCTCGCCGAAAAATAGTGGGAGGCAAGTATTAAATTTGCAATTTCGTTTAGATACTTGCCAATACACGCTCATTTCATTTTTCGTCATTAATTATAAAATATTATTAGTGGACTAATATTCAATTGTTGTTTTAATTAAACAGTTGAACTGTATTCAAACTACTTCATTTGTGGTTGGTTATATAATTGGATTATAGTAATAAATACATTTGAATGTAACCAATCAATTGTAGTTGATTATATAGTTAGACTATAGTAATCATTACATTTAATTGTACCTGAAATCGTTGATTGGATAGTTGGACTATAGCAATCAAGATGACTGAAAGATTAGCGTCAAATGACATAATCCTGGGGAAAATGTCTTTAACGGCTTTAATTTTCAGATTGGGAATAGAACTTCAGGATAGTCCTGGGAGCTGAGAAGTTATTGTATTTGATAGAGAAACCTCTCAAGCATGAGCCCAGAGTTGAGCAAATAGTAGAGCATGAGCTTAGGAAGACTCATTGTGATGTTAACTTTAGTGTTCAATCCGTTATACATAGCCAAAGCTTCTTAAAAGGACATATCCCAAGTTATCTGCCTAAACTGTAGCAAACGGGGTCACTAGAAGTGTGACTGCCGTATGGACAAGGCAGAAATGAAGGAAGTGAAGGCGGGACAAGGTTCCGGCTTCAAGAATGTTTGTTATAAACATGTTCACTACTGGTTTTAAAATTGGATTTTGATACTGGATGTGGTACATGAATATATGTATTGATGTGTGGGATCTGCTGATAAGCAGGAAACTGGCTTCAGATGAGATCGACCTAAAAGTCAGAAACATGACGAGAGTCACTGTTTTGGCCGTAGAAACCTAAGTTTTGGAACTGCCATTTGGGCATATACTTAAACTAGGATACTGCTACAATGTATCTAGTTTGACTAGGAACATTATCTCTGTATCTAGTTTAACCCGTTGGGGGTATACCTTTGTATTCCAGAACACAAGGTGTTATGTATATAAAGATGATATTGAGATATACACATTAGATGTGAATAACGGTATTTATATTTTGAATATAAATGAATCTCAAACGTATAACATGACAAAAAAATAGCTCAAACTGATTTAATCAGATGAGACTTATTTATGGCATTGCTGTTTGGGACACATTAACAAGACTCGTATATCCACACTTTCGAAGAGTGGGTACTAGGACATATTTGATTCTATTTAAATAATGTCTACGAATCTAGTTTATTAGGCAAAATGCCTAAAACACCATTTTTCTTGGTAAAAGTGCAAGTGACATCGATCAGTTAGCCCTCGTTCATGGTGACGTAAGTGGGCCCATGTCTAGCTAGGCTAGAGGTGGATATGAATATTTCATAACCTTTATGGATGTGGCATCGTGTTACGGTTATGGTATTTTATGAAACACAAGTCACAAACTTTGAGTAATTCAAAGAGTTTCGACACGAAGTAAGAAAACAGACCAGCTAAGTAATAAAAACATTACGGTTGGTGTAGGCATTGCATTTTTTCATGTGAAACCCGATGATGAGTCTCAGTCGGAGGCACTACCTTTTAAGTCGTGGAAACCGTGGGAAACAGACGTCGGAAGGGAGGAGTCAAGAATTGACTCATATTCGGATTAAGTTCACTGGTTTACCTTTTAAGTTGTTGGTTTTTCCGTTTTAAAAATTGTTCCTGGCCCAAAACACTCACAAATCACCTAACCTTGGCCCAAAATCCCCGCAAGCCCCTTTGCCTTGACCTAAAACCCCCGCAAGCCCAAACACCATGTCCACACAAACCAAACCCACCAACCAAGCCCACACGCCCAACCAAAAGCCCACACGCCCAATCACCATAATTACACCCAAATTAAATAAAATATTAGATTAAATATTAATTAGATAATGTATTTGAATTAAATAAAATATTTTAAGCCATTTACCAATTAAATAAAACATAATATATAATCATACCTAATTTGGACAAATCAAATATATTACATACTAAATTACAAAAGATGATATGCCTAATTAAAATCAATCATAACAAATCAAATATATTACATACTAAATTAAAAAGATGCCATGCCTAATCCTAACTAATCAAATATATTGTATTCCTAATTTGAACCAAATTTGTCCCCCCTCAATCTAATCTTTTCCTTGTTGCATACCAAATCAAATCCTCTCTTTAATGCCAAATCCTATTCCTTGTGAGACAAGGTGAAGCCCTAGCCTTTCTCTATATAAACCACACCTCTCCAAGGCATTCACTCCTTCTAATTTACGCCAATCACAAGAAAAAAGAACCAAAGAATTTCCAACCCCCTCTCCAAGCTCTCCATTCACGCACATTACACAAAAATATAACAAATTTATCTTCATCTCCCTCCCTTACTTGACCGAAAATACAGCCCCATAAGCCTCCCTCACATCACCAAAAAATACACCAATACAGCAGCCCTTCACACGTAAAAAACACAGCCCCATAAGCCTCCCTATATCACCGAAACAGCAGCCCTGTAAACCTCCCTGCAGTACCGAAAAACTGCACTCCTATTAGCCCTCAAAACAGTCTTTAAAATTCCTAAACCAGTAACATAAAAACTGCACTTATAACCCTTAAATAATCACACAAAAATTGCACTTAAAACCCACAAAAAACACCCAAAACAGTCCCCTATACACCTGAAACAATGACCAGTAATACGACAGTGAAACCGCAAGGAAACAGCAGCAAAACGGAGTCAAAACAGTAGCTCGAGCAGTGAAACAGTGAGGTAAAAATCAAACCAGTGAACCAGAAAAGTTGCGGTGTGGTAGCCCTTCTGACGGTCGTGATACGTGAGTTCGAAAGTTGACATAAAAGGTTAGACCTGAGGTTATTTTCCACATTCGTTTTCTATTTTATTTGTATTATTTATTGAGTATTGCTTGCATGATTGTTATGATGAAATGCATGTTGTGGCCCTTGAGTAGATAAATATGCATGGATTATGAGATATTGTATGTTGTGGCCCTTGAGTAGATAAATATGCATGGATTATGAGATATTGTATGTTGTGGCTTTGGAATAAAATGAGAGATGTGTCAACTCTCGTGGTATATCGGATGGAAACCCGGACATAAATTTCATAGCCGATTCCGAATGGACAGTAGTATGATCTGTACTCGGGATACAACTCCACGTACCGCTTGAGTAAACGACACTTTCTTTTGCTTTATATTTCTTTGATTTATTTATTTTTCGTCATTTGAATTACGCACATTATTTGTATGCATGATACAATCGAACGCATGGGCTTAGTAAGTCGGATTAAAGGTCCCCGATTTGGAGGGGTTAAAATCCTTTACCACAATGCTTTGCCGCGCCGGTTGATGTGTGTTCGGTTGGATATAAGATATGTTCAATCGGGCATACTAAGTTTGATGTGATTGCCTTTATTTTGTATGTATGATACAATCGAGCGCATGGGCTTAGTAAGTCGGATTAAAGGTCCCCTATTTGGAGGGGTTAAAATCCTTTACCACAATGCTTTGCCGCGCCGGTTGATGTGTATTCGGTGGATATAAGATATGTTCAATCGGGCATACTAAGTTGATGTGATGCCTTTATTTTGTATGATGATACAATCGAGCGCATGGGCTTAGTAAGTCGGATAAAGGTCCCCTATTTAGAGGGGTTAAAATCCTTTACCACAATGTTTGCCGCGCCGGTTGATGTGTATCGGTTGGATATAAGATATGTTCATCGGACATACTAAGTTTGATATGTTGTCTTTATTTTTGTATGCATGATATGATCGAGCGCATGGGCTTAGTAAGTCGGATTAAAGGTCCCCTATTTGGAGAGTTAAAATCCTTTACCACAATGCTTTGCCGCGCCGGTTGATGTGTGTTCGGTTGGATATAAGATATGTTCAATCGGACATACTAAATTTCATATGGTTATCTTTATCTTTGTATGCATTGTAACGAAAGGCGCATGGGCTTATTGTGTTGGATTAAAAGGTTCTCCATTTGAGAAGAAAAGCCTAAAAGGCTACCTTTACCACGATATTTGCCGTGTCTTTCATCCATTGATTGCATCGTTTATCCCTGTCTTGGCTCGACCTATTGTCATTGGTGTACCCATATCCCCTAACCTTTACACTCATGAACCCTCGGCAACTCACCATATATAAACCCATTCACCATGCACGTAACTCCCCCTTCTCAACTCACTCCTTCACGCAAAACACAGGTCTCCTTAAAGCCCCCTAGCCTCAACACGCCCCCAACCTTCAACACAGCTCACGGAACCCACGCCACCCACGAAACAACACACTGCCTCACGCCAAATTGCTTTCACCGCTTCACACAAGCCAATATCCCTTCACGATAAAACCCCCTTAAACCAACCATCTATCTCTTTCAATTCACGCACAAACTCTCGCACGTAGCACACTGCCCCCACCGCCTAAAGCCCATAAACACGACAGAAGCCTTCAACGCCCCTAACTTCATCCAAACGCACACTGCCCCACGTTGACAGTCCCCACGCACTCAAACAACACGCAATCGCCAGCCATTTAGCGTTTACCATAAGCCCACAACTCCTCACGTCATTAGCCCTAACCTAGCACTCTCGCCAAGCCACCTTGCATTCACGCACACACTCATAACTCTCACATAAAGCCAACTATACCATTCATGCATGTATTATGAAATCCCATATAGTCATTCTTATCTTTGTACGCATCATAATGAAAAGCATGTTTATTCCATTGGTTGCATCATTTACCTTAGTCTTGCTTAACGTATTACAATTCATATATCCATGTCATGATAGCATTGTGAGTATTATTTCTTGTGGTATATCGGATGGAAACCCAGACATAAATTCCATAGCCGATTCCGAATGGACGGTAGTGCGGTCTGTACTTGGGATACAATTCCACGTACCACTTGGAAAAGTGCTCACATGTGTGCTTGTGGGTTAGTGTGTGCTTGTGTTTTCGTGAGTACAATATGCCAATGAAGTTGTATGTTCGTTGCTACTTTGATGTACTTTCAAGCATGCAATCTTAGATGTGAAATATATGTAAATTTAGGTGTAAGTTTTATTTTTGTACATGTGAATTTAGAAGCATGATACTCTTGGAAATAAGTGTTACTTAAACTTGATTAAATTATTACACAAATCCTTTCATTACAAGTGACATAAGTAAGGGACCATTCCGAACCCAACGGTTTGAGGTCTTCCCTTGCGAGGGGTGAGTGCGGCCTTAAATCTCATTTTCCCGGTTCACACCGGGTGGCGACTCCATTATTCTCCGGTTTAGTCCCCCGTGGCTACTCCGTACTCCCACTAGGCCGCGAGCCTGGAACAACATGCGTCGTCCAGTTTCTGTGTCCCACAGTCTGGCGACTCCACTGGGGATAGAGAATCGGCCCCGAAATATTGTCTTGTAATGTTTGGATTTATGTTCTAATTGACCGTGTCTATAGTGGATAAAATGAGGGTTTAATCAAGGGCATCTTGAGGCTAGGTAATGGTTTGGTGTCTTTCTTCATTCACTACCTTCCTAGAAGGAAAAGCTGTGAAGGCACCTATATAGCCATCTACCCTTAGCCTATTGTGATGGACTAATTTGGAGGACTCGTTGTTTATTCCTGTCACCAAGCGATAAGAGCCTAAGAGGCTAGGGTACTTAAGAGAGCCTCGCTCCACCCTCCCTCTGGGGAATCTACAACGGGAAATCCATTTGACAGTCAGTCACACACCATAGCTCATTGGCACGTACCTTAGTGTATAAAAAAGGGTGCGCTCACTTGGTCGCTCGAACCCTTGATTGGGGAGACCTAGTTGTGGGCCATCCTTCACGGTGAGAGCCTTTGTCTACACTCTTGCGAACCCACCCATAGACCGGGTTTGTATGGTTAAAGTAACAATTATTTCCTTGAATATGTGCTTGTGGACCATCCTCATTTGGATGCAGTTGGACTATTGTCAGAAATGCGAACTTGCTGGGCCATTTAAACTGGGGCGAGTTCGTACCTTATGACCATTAGGCCCAAAGCTTCTGAAATGTTGATGGGCCATTCTAGTAGAAATCATTGTTTTATGTTTGCATTATCTTTCTTTTATGCTTGTGTTTGGGAACATTGCGTTTGGATCCATTTGGACCATTTGTCATGGGATATGGGCTTGTTGGGCCATTTAAACTGGGACAAGAACGTATTTTATGACGATTGGGCCAAAGGCTTCTAAGTGATTGATGGGCCACTTTGTGATTGTGTTCGGAACATTACCATTTGGAATTAGTTGGGCTCCTTGCCATGAGATGTGTACTCGTTGGGCCATTTAAACTGGGACGAGTTCACTCCTATGACAGTTAGCCCAAAAGCTTCTAAAATGATAACGGGCCGATTTGTTTGAAAATTTTAGTTGATTTAGTATGTTATATATATTACATGCATCTCATGCACCTCATACATACATATGTCATGTTAACACCTTCTATGTCTCAAAAAGACATCATAGATACCGTTTGGGTTAGAGAAGGAACAAGGCTCATTAAAAGAACAGTAACAGTCATGAGTGAATCCGGTAATGAGGTATCCCGTATGGATCAGTTAGAGAACGGTCTCGCCAAGATTACTGAACAGTTGCAAGCCTTGACTACTGCTATGGCTGGTATGGCTGTGCCCCGTGCTGGGGGAAATTCTGAGAATGTGAGGCGTGAGGAGCCGAATGGGTTGGGGGATGATATCCCCACTTTTGATGATGATATGGCAGAGTATGCAACAGGCAGAGTATCTGGGTCTCAGGCAGAGTTACAGAAACTTCGGGATCAGGTTGAGTCAGTTACCCGCAAGATGAGGGGTAAGAATGAAGATTTGCTGGATTATGACACACTGACTTTCGAGGAACAGTTGCCGGCACAGTTCAAGATGCCTGATATGGCTAAGTTTAACGGGAATGGGGATCCAAGGGTGCATCTCCGACAGTTTGTATCAGTCATGAGTTCAGTTGGCTTATCTCAGCGCCAAGTGCAGAAAATGTTTGGAATGTCGCTCGAGGGAGCTCCCGTGGTGTGGTACCACAGTTTGGAGAAGAAAGTGAAGGAAGATTGGAGGGAGTTGGCTGATGCTTTCCTGAAGCAGTATGTCACTGACCTAGAGATCGATCTGTCACTCCGTGATCTGGAGAATGTTAAGCAGAAATCAGAGGAGAGTTTTAAGGAGTATGTGGACCGGTGGAGGGGTCAGTTGTTGAAAATGCAAACTAGGCCCTCGGAGAAGGACCAGATTAAAATGATCATCAAGGGCACCAAGCCCTCCATCTATGGGAAGCTAAGGAGGATGACCTCCATGATTACTGATTTTCGGCAGTTGAGGGAAACTGTCATGGATATTGAGGAAGAAGAGGCCGAAAACAGAAAATTCTATGGTCTGAACAGGAGGCCCATTGGGGGAACATCGGGAACAAAGCCCGTTTCTGCTGAGATTGCCGCTATCCGGAACCGGAGATTCTCCAACTTGGGTAGGCCCTTGTCCAAAGTATTGGAGAAGTTGAAGAGACAAGGACTTCTGTCACCCCTAGAAGCCAAACCACCCCCCAATCCCCCACCATCACATTATAACCTAAGCCTTTACTGTCACTTTCACCAACAAAAGGGCCATGACACCGACAATTGCGCCCGACTCCGCCATGAAATCCAAGACCTGATAGACTCCAAGAAAATACCTGACCCAGAAACAGAACAGCCTGACACACACAGAAACCCCTTACCCAACTACCGTGCCGTACCACCACCAGCCTATATGATCAATTCTGGCCTCCCAGAAGACCTTGTCCTAAAATCCTTTCACCCTCAAGCCTTTTGCCTGGGAATCTGGGATAGTACTAGTGAAGATGAGACTGAGCAGGGGAAAAACTTTTGGCTTGATTTCTCTAGCAGTGATGAGGAAGAAGTAAGGGGAATGACGCGCAGTGGTTTTTTACAATGATATGGCGGAGAAGGGTAAAGAAGTTTTGACAGATGGTAGAGAAGTGGTTGAGACTGCAGAAAATACTGAGATGAGGGGGATATAGTGCTGAGGCAATTGAGGAAGACTAGAGCACAAGTGAGTATCTGGGAACTGTTATGTGCATCTCGGGAGCATAGGCAGGCCATGGTTGAGGCCTTGAGCAAGATTGTGGTACCGGAAGACGCCAACCCTGCAATGTTTGTTGGGTCAGTTCAGAAAGAAGCTTTGCAGATATCTTTTTCTGAGGATGAACTCCCGGCGGAGGGGAGAAATCATAATAGGCCTCTATTTATCAGGGCCGAGGTGAGGGGCAAGAGAACTTCATGTGTGATGGTGGATGACGGTTCGTCCATCAATGTGTGCCCGCTGAAAATTCTGGCGAGATTGGGTATGAAAGCAACAGACTTGGACCCCTCCAGCATGACTATTAAGGCTTATGATGACAGCAAAAGGGGAGTCGAGGGTACTTTTGTGGCTATGGTCAAGGTAGGCCCTATTGAAGATGAAGTTGAGTTTACAGTGCTGGACATCCCAGCCACTTTTCCTTGTTGTTGGGAAGGCCTTGGTTTCACAAACTTGGGGGCGTGCCTTCCACTTTACATCAGATGATCAAGTTCCCGTATGAGGGAGAAGTTGTTACTATCCGGGCTGAGGTAGATAATGCCGTGGCTGCCTTGGAGATACAACCTTTCACGAGGTTTCAGGTGTCAGCTACTTTTGAGGAATGGGTGGATCCTAGGGTGGCTAGGATCATGAAAAAAATGAAGTTTGAGCCGGGTGAAGGTTCAAAATTGCCAGATTTCAGAGGACAGACTACTCGGAAAGGTTTGGGGTACAAATCTGATGAAGAAAAACCGAAGGTCAAGAAAAAGGCCTGAAACTGATGGAGTGTTTTGTGAAAGCTTCAGGATATCAAGGGGAGCCTGAACCTGTGGAAGTTAATGGAATTGTGGTACCTGGGTTTGAGATCTTCCAGGATATGTTGGGTAAGAAGCTGATAGTTGAAGAAATTGTGGGGAAAGAAGAAGAGAATTGGGAGGAAGAACTACTGAAGTTAGAGAGCCTGACTCTGGGAGAGGACGAAAAGTCTGAGGAAAGACCTGATTGCAGAGGAAGAAGTGTCTATAGATGATGAAGACATTTACCTTCCTGATTTGTTTGAATGTACTTCCGCATTATCCAATAATAAAGACATTTCTTTTGCTTACTTGCCTGAGTCATTTCCATTTACTCTGCACGAATCAAGCATATTTGACATCAGTTCAGCCAGAACTACTGCATTTAACTTGGGTACACTTGAGAACCCCAAGGAAATTCTGATTGCAAGTGAAGTAACCTCCGGAGAGAGGAGAGAAACTAGAAGAAGTGTTGGTCAGATATGCCAAAGTGTTTGCTTGGTCCTATGAGGACATGCCTGGGGTAGACAGAAACATTGCCCAACACACAATACCAACTTATCCGAATATGAGGCCAGTAAAAAGAAACTCCGACGGATGAGACCAGAATGGGCTGAGAAAGTCAGAGAGGAGGTAAGAAACAGATAGATGTGGGGTTCCTGGAAGTAGTAAAGTATCCTGAGTGGTTGGCTAATATAGTGCCGGTGCCAAAGAAAGACGGGAAGGTCAGAATGTGTGTAGACTACAGAGATCTCAACAAGGCTTGTCCGAAAGATGATTTTCCTCTGCCGCATATAGATGTTCTGGTTGATAGTGCGGCTTTATCTGCCATGTATTCATTTGCAGATGGATTTTCAGGTTACAATCAGGTTCTCATGGCTGAGGAAGACAAACATAAGACTGCATTTGTTACTGAGTGGGGTACTTATTGTTACAAGGTTATGCCGTTTGGGCTTAAGAATGCGGGGGCTACTTATCAGCGGATGGCCACTACACTTTTCCACGACTTGATGCACAAAGAGATTGAGGTGTATGTGGATGACATGATGGTGAAATCAGAGACAAGAGTCTGGCATATTGAAGCACTGGAAAGGTTCCTTCAGAGAGTTGACAGATACAACCTGCGGCTTAATCCCAAGAAATGTGTGTTTGGGGTGACATCAGGGAAATTGCTTGGTCATACAGTGGGAATGGGGGCGGAATAGAGGTAGACTCCGAAAAGATCAAGGCAATCACAGAAATGCCTGCACCGAAGACAGAAAAAGAAGTCAGAGCATTCTTGGGGAAGATTCAGTACATCAGTCGGTTCATCGCCAAGTTGACATCAGTATGTGAGCCTATCTTCAAACTGTTGAGAAAAGATCAGCCGGTGAGATGGAATGAACAGTGTCAGACGGCCTTCGACAAAATCAGAGAGTACTTGGTAAAGCCTCATGTATTGAAACCTCCGAGACCGGGCAGACCTTTGGTATTGTATTTGGCTATAGAATCAGAAGCACTGGGGGCAATGATGGTAGGCTGATGATGAGACGGGAGTAGGGTAGAACATGCAGTCTATTATCTGAGTAAGAAGATGCTCCCGTATGAGGCTCGATATCAGGAAGTTGAGAAGATCTGTCTTGCAATGGTATGGGCTTCCAGAAAATTGCGGCATTATTTCCAGTCATACAAGATCCAGGTAGTGGCAAAGGAAAATCCTCTGAAGTCTCTTCATTCGGTGCCTTCACTAGTGGGAAAATTGGGCAGATGGTTGGTATTGCTGACAGAGTTTGACATTGAGTATCTCACCTCCAAAGTGATCAAAGGGCGAGCAGTAGTAGCAGAGTTTCTGGCATTGCAACCTGTTGAGGGGGATCAGTATAAGTTTGAATTTCCAGATGAAGAGATCCAAGCAATAACAGTCCAGAGATGGAAGATGTATTTTGACGGAGCAGTGAATTACAAGGGAGCCGGAATTGGAATCGTGATAGTAACCCCGAGGAGAGAGACTTTGCCTTTGGCCAAGAGGTTGACATTCAGAGTGACTAACAACATGGCCGAGTATGAAGCATGTGCTTTTGGTTTGACGGAATTGATAGCCTTGAAGGCCGGGAGTGTGGAAGTCTGTGGAGATTCTATGTTGGTGGTCCAGAAGATGCGAGGAGAATGGGAATTGAAAGAAGAACGGTTGAAACCTTACCTTTTTCACCTCAGAAAATTGGCACAGGTTATCCCCGAGTGTAAGTTTCAGTACTTACCGAGAGAAAAGAATCAGATGGCAGATGCATTGGCTACACTTGCAGCAACTTGGGAAAATCCAGAAAAGTTAGTGATGAGGCCATTGATACTGACAACAACAAGCAGGCCTGTTTATGAGATAGAAAGAATTCTGGAAGTTGAGGTCGACGATGGTAAACCTTGGTATTATGACATTCAGAGGTATCTGGAACATGGTGAACTCCCGGAAGGGGCAAGCAGAAAAGACAGAATAGCCATTCAGAAGTTAGCTTCCCAATATGTGACTTTGAAAGGGGAACTATACAAGAGGAAAACAAACGGTATTCAGTTGAAGTGTTTGAGAAAAGAAGAAGCTCAGCATGTAATGGAAGAAATACACGCCGGGGTATGTGGTCCGCACATGAACGGGTTGAATCTGTCCCGAAAGATAGTGAGACAAGGTTTTTATTGGTCAACCATGGAAACAGACTGCGCAAAGATGGTAAAGCACTGTCATGACTGTCAAGCACATGGTAATTTGAATCACTTACCGCACACAGAGTTGCAGGGTTGTCAGAGCTGTGGCCTTTCTCGCAGGGGGAATTGATATGATTGGAGAAATTCGAACCGAATGCATCGAATGGGCATCGCTTCATAGTAGTGGCGAGTAGATTTACTTTCAAGTGGGTGGAAGCCGAATCATTCCACAATGTTACAGCAAAAACATATGCAAAATTTATTGCTCGGAACAACCTCATTTGTCGGTATGCCGCATCATGTAGTGACAGACAAGGAGTTCAGTTTCAAGGAGAGACGAAGGCAATGTTACAGAGGTACGGGATAGGCCACCACAAGTCATCACCGTACAGGCCGCAGCAAATGGGGCAGTTGAGGCAGCCAACAAGACTATAAAGACAATTTTAGCCAAGATGACAGAAAATTGCAGAGATTGGGCCGAGAAATTACCGTATGCTTTGTGGGGGTACAGAACATCAGTAAGAACAGCAACAGAGGCCACACCTTACTCTTTGGTCTATGGAATGGAAGCAGTATTGCCAGTAGAAGTGGAAATACAGTCCATGAGGGTTTCAGCAGAGGCAGAATTACCGGAACCAGAATGGGCCGCACAGAGGTTTGATCAGTTAGCACTGCTGGATGAGAAGAGAACGAAGTCTTTGTATCACATGCAGTTGTATCAGAAGAGACTAGCCCGATCAGTCAACAAGAAAGTACGTCCCACCAAGATCAGAATGGGTGATTTGGTACTTAAGCAGTCGAGGCCGTCGACGACAGATCCGAGAGGAAAATTCAGACCTAACTGGGAAGGACCTTACATAGTACATAAGGTAATGGGAAATGAGGCAGTGAGGTTATCAGACTTGGAAGGAAACAAGTTCACCGAGTCGATCAACGTGGACAGATTGAAACAGTACTTTGCCTGAGGGAGAAAGGACCGAGCGGTCACCAAGGGAATTGGCAGAAGACCTAACCCAACGAGTAGGAAAATCATTCATGCATACACGTAACATTGCATTCTTTCCGTGTTTGTTTTTGTTTTGTGTTCGCAGGTTTAGAGAAAAGAGAAAGTGGCAGGAGATAGCAGACAAAAAGCGTCAACGCAGTTTCAGTTTTGGGCATGAGTCCCAAGAGGCGAGGCCCACATCAGTATCAGTCTGGGGGCGAGGCCCACATCAGCATCAGTTGGGGGCGAGGCCCACATCAGCATCAGTTTGGAGCGAAGCCCACGTCAATATCAGCCTTGGGCGAGGCCCACATTAGTATCAGCTTATGGGCGAGGCCCACTTTTGTCAGCGGTGTTGGGTCGAGGTGCCCAGGGTCGATGGTGCCCCCGTTGTCAGTTGTAGTTCCGGGATGCGTCCCAGGGTCGAGGTGCCCACTATATCATAGTTTGAGGGCGAGGTCCCTATTGTCAGCGGTGTTGGGTCGAGGTACCAAGGGTTGATGCCCCCCCGTTGTCGGTTGTAGTTCCGGGATGCGTCCCAGGGTCGAGGTGCCCACTACATCATCAATTTGAGGGTGAGGTCCCTAATGTCAGCGGTATTGGGTCGAGGCGCCCAGGGTCGAGGTGCCCCCGTTGTTAGTTGTAGTTAGTGGGATGCGTCCCAGGATCGAGGTCCACTGCAGCACCAACTCAGCTCGAGGCAGCAGGCGAGCCAGGTAAGTGAAAATGCATTGCATAACTTTGATAGGATTGTTCAAAGTCACACACTGCACAAGTCCCATCAAAGTGGGGGGCGACTGTAGGCATTGTATTTTTGCATGTGAAACCCGATGATGAGTCTCAGTTGGAGGCACTACCTTTTAATCCGCGGAAACCACGGGAAACGGACGTCGGAAGGGAGGAGTCAAGAATTGACTCATATTCGGATTAAGTTCACTGGTTTAGCTTCGGGTTACTTGTTGGTTTTCCGTTTTAAAAATTATTCCTGGCCCAAAACACTCACAAATCACCTAACCTTGGCCCAAAATCCCCGCAAGCCCCTTTGCCTTGACCCAAAACCCCCGCAAGCCCACACACCTTGTCCACACAAACCAAATCAACCAACCAAGCCCACACGCCCAACAAAAGCCCACACGCCTAATCAACATAATTACACCCAAATTAAATAAATAAAATATTAGATTAAATATTAATTAGATAATGTATTTGAATTAAATAAAATATTTTAAGCCATTTACCATTTAAATAAAACATAATATATAATCATACCTAATTTGGACAAAAATCAAATATATTACATACTAATTACAAAAATGATATACCTAATTAAAATCAATCATAACAAATCAATATATTACATACTAAATTAAAAAGATGCCATGCCTAATCCTAACCAATCAAATATATTGTATTCCTAATTGAACCAAATTTGTCCCCCCTCAATCTAATCTTTTCCTTGTTGGATACCAAATCAAATCCTCTCTTTAATGCCAAATCCTATTCCTTGTGAGACAAGGTGAATCCCTAGCCTTTCTCTATATAAACCACACCTCTCCAAGGCATTCCCTCCTCCTAATTTATGCCCATCACAAGAAAAAAGAAGCAAAGAATTTCCAACCCCCTCTCCAAGCTCTCCATTCACGCATATTACATAAAAATATAACAAATTTCTCTTCATCTCCTTCCCTTACTTGACCGAAAAACACAGCCCCATAAGCCTCCCTCACATCACCGAAAAATACACCAATACAGCAGCCTTCGCACATAAAAAACACAGCCCCATAAGCCTCCCTATATCACCGAAAACAGCACTCCCGTAAACCTCCTGCAGTACCGAAAAACTACACTCCTATTAGCCCTCAAAACAGTCCTAAAAATCCCTAAAAACAGTAACATAAAAACTGCACTTATAACCCTTAAATAATCACACAAAAACTGCACTTAAAACCCACAAAAAACACCCAAAATAGTCCCCTATACATCTGAAACAGTGACCAATAATACGACAGTGAAAACTGCGAGGAAACAGCAGCAAAACGGAGTCAAAACAGTAGCTCGAGCAGCGAAACAGCGAGGTAAAACGCAAACCAGTGAACCAGAAAAGTTGCCGTGTGGTAGCCATTCTGACGGCCGTGTGAAACGTGAGTTCGAAAGTCGACATAAAAGGTTAGACCTGAGGGTTTTTTCCACATTCGTTTTCTGTTTTATTTGTATTATTTATTGAGTATTGCTTGCATGATTGTTATGATGAAATGCATGTTGTGGCACTTGAGTAGATAAATATGCATGAATTATGAGATATTATATGTTGTGGCCCTTGAGTAGATAAATATGCATGGATTATGAGATATTGTATGTTGTGGCTTTGGAATAAAAGAGAGATGTGTCAACTCTCGCGGTATATCAGATGGAAACCGGGACATAAATTTCATAGCCGATTCCGAATGGACGGTAGTATGATCTGTACTCGGGATACAACTCCATTTACCGCTTGAGTAAACGACACTTTCTTTGGCTTTATATTGCTTTGATTTATTTACTTTTCGTCATTTGAATTTCGCATATTATTTGTATGCATGATACAATCGAGCGCATGGGCTTAGTAAGTCGGATTAAAGGTCCCCTATTTGGAGGGGTTAAAATCCTTTACCACAATGCTTTTCCGCGCCGGTTGATGTGTGTTCGGTTGGATATAAGATATGTTCAATCGGGCATACTAAGTTTGATGTGATTGCCTTTATTTTTGTATGTATGATACAATCGAGCGCATGGGCTTAGTAAGTCGGATTAAAGGTCCCCTATTTGGAGGGGTTAAAATCCTTTACCACAATGCTTTGCCGCGCCGGTTGGTGTGTGTTCGGTTGGATATAAGATATGTTCAATCGGACATACTAAGTTTGATATGATTGTCTTTATTTTTGTATGCTGATATGATATGATCGAGCGCATGGGCTTAGTAAGTCGGATTAAAGGTCCCCTATTTGGAGGAGTTAAAATCCTTTACCATAATGCTTTGCCGCGCTGGTTGATATGTGTTCGGTTGGATATAAGATATGTTCAATCGGGCATACTAAGTTTGATGTGTTGCCTTTATTTTTGTATGTATGATACAATCGAGCGCATGGGTTAGTAAGTCGGATTAAAGGTCCTCTATTTGGAGGGGGTTTAAAATCCTTTACAACATTGCTTTGCCCGCCGCCGGTTGTGTGTGTGTTCGGTTGGATATAAGATATGTTCAATCGGACATACTAAGTTTGATATGATTGTCTTTATTTTTGTATGGATGATATGATCGAGCGCATGGGCTTAGTAAGTCGGATTAAAGGTCCCCTATTTGGAGGAGTTAAAATCTTTACCACACTGCTTTGCCCCGCCGGTTGTTGATGTGTGTTCGGTTGGATATAAGATATGTTCAATCGGGCATACTAAGTTTAATGAGATTGCCTTTATTTTTGTATGTATGATACAATCGAGCGCATTGGCTTAGTAAGTCGGATAAAGGTCCCATATTTGGAGGGGTTAAAATCCTTTACCACACTACTTTGCCGCGCCGGTTGATGTGTGTTCAGTTGGATATAAGATATGTTCAATCAGACATACTAATTTTGATATGATTGTCTTTATTTTTGTATGCATGATATGATCGAGCGCATGGGCTTAGTAAGTCGGATTAAATGTCCCCTATTTGGAGGAGAGTTAAAATCTTTTACCACAATGCTTTGCCGCGCCGTGTGATGGTGTTCGGTTGGATATAAGATATGTTCAATCGGACATACTAAGTTTGATATGATTGTCTTTATTTTTGTATGCATGATATTATCGAGCGCATTGGCTTAGTAAGTCTGATTAAAGGTCCCCTATTTGGAGGAGTTAAAATCCTTTACCACAATGCTTTGCCGCGACGGTTGATGTGTTTCGGTTGGACATAAGATATGTTCAACGGGCATACTAAGTTTGATGTGATGCCTTGATTTTGTATGTATGAAACAATCGAGCGCATGGGCTTAGTAAGTCGGATTAAAGGTCCTCTATTTGGAGGGGTTAAAATCCTTTACCACAATGCTTTGTCGCGCCGGTTGATGTATGTTCGGTTGGATATAAGATATGTTCAATCAGACATACTAAGTTTGATATTATTGTCTTTATTTTTGTATGCATGATGATCGAGCGCATTGGCCTTAGTAAGTCGGATTAAAGGTCCCCTATTTGGAGGAGTTAAAATCCTTTACCACAATGCTTGCCGCGCCGGTTGATGTGTGTTCGGTTGGATATAAGATATGTTCAATCAGGCATACTAAGTTTGATGAGATTGCCTTTATTTTTGTATGTATGATACAATCGAGCGCATGGGCTTAGTAAGTCGGATTAAAGGTCCCCTATTTGGAGGGGTTAAAATCCTTTACCACAATGCTTTGCCGCGCCGGTTGATGTGTGTTCGGTTGGATATAAGATATGTTCAATCGGACATACTAATTTTGATATGATTGTCTTTATTTTTGTATGCATGATATGATCGAGCGCATGGGCTTAGTAAGTCGGATTAAATGTCCCCTATTTGGAGGAGTTAAAATCCTTTACCACAATGCTTTGTCGCGCCGGTTGATGTGTGTTCGGTTGGATATAAGATATGTTCAATCAGACATACTAAATTTCATATGGTTGTCTTTATCTTTATATGCATTGTAACGAAAGGCGCATGGGCTTATTGTGTTGGATTAAAAGGTTCTCCATTTGAGAAGAAAAGCCTAAAAGGCTACCTTTACCACGATATTTGCCGTGTCTTTCATCCATTGATTGCATCATTTATCCCTGTCTTGGCTCGACCTATTGTCATTGGTGTACCCATATCCCCTGCACTTTACACTCCATGAACCCTCGGCAACTCACCATATTATAAACCCATTCACCAGGCATGTAGCTCCCCTTTCTCAACTCACTACCTTCACGCAAAACACAGGTCTCCCTTAAAGCCCCCTAGCCTCAAACACGCCCCCAAACCTTCAACACAGCTAACGGCACCCACGCCACCCACGAAACAACACACTACCTCACGCCAAATTGCTTTCATCGCTTCACACAAGCCACCTATCCCTTCACGATAAAACCCCCCTTAAACCAACCATCTATCTCTTTCAATTCACGCACAAACTCACGCACATAGCACACTGCCCCCCACCGCCTAAAGAGCCCATAAACATGACACAAGCCTTCAACGCCCCTAGCTTCATCACAAACACACACTTGCCCCACGTTGACAGTCCCCACACACTCAAACAATTCACGCAATTCACCAGCCATTTAGCCGTTTACCATAAGCACAACTCCTCACGTCATTAGCCCTAACCTAGCACTCTCGCCAAGCCACCTTGCATTCACGCACACACTCATAACTCTCACATAAAGCCAATTATACCATTCATGCATGTATTATGAAATCCCGCATAGTCATTCTTATCTTTGTACGCATCATAATGAAAAACATTTTTATTCCATTGGTTGCATCATTTACCTTAGTCTTGGCTTAACGTATTACAATTCATATATCCATGTCATGATAGCATTGGAGTATTATTTCTCGTGGTATATCGGATGGAAACCCAGATATAAATTTCATAGCCGATTCCAAATGGACGGTAGTGTGGTCTGTACTTGGGATACAATTCCACGTACCACTTGGAAAAGTGCTCACATGTGTGCTTGTGTGGTTAGTGTGTGCTTATGTTTTTGTGAGTACAATATGCCAATGAAGTTGTATGTTCGTTGCTACTTTGATGTACTTTCAAGCATGCAATCTTAGATGTGAAATATATGTACATTTAGGTGTAAGTTTTATTTTTGTACATGTGAATTTAGAAGCATGATACTCTTGGAAATAAGTGTTACTTAAGCTTGATTAAATTATTACTCAAATCCTTTCATTACAAGTGACATAAGTAAGAGACCATTTCGAACCCAACGGTTTGAGGTCTTCCCTTGCGAGGGGTGAGTGCGGCCTTAAATCTCATTTTCCCGGTTCACACCGGGTGACGACTCTATTATTCTCCGGTTTAGTCCCCCGTGGCTACTCCGTACTCCCGACTAGGCCGCGAGCCTGGAACAACATGCGTCGTCCAGTTTCTGTGTCCACAGTTGGACCATAGTGTAAAATAATTAAACATATGAGTCACTCTGAGCTATCAATTTCTTTCTAGGGATACGCATTAAACAGTGTAATACTTATTTTGAATAAGGTTCCGTTAAAATCCGTTAGATAGACTTCATATTAGATATGAACAGAAAGAAACCGGGTTTCTCATTCCTGAAGATTTGGGAATGCTCGGCATATGTTTGGATGGTACCAAACTAGAACCCAAATCGGATAAATGCCTATTGTAATTGGTTATCCGAGGGAAACCAAAGTATAGTGCTTATACATCTCACAAGAGAACAATGTAATTGTTGCTCTCTATGCGGTTTTCCTGAGAGGAATTCCTATATGCAGTGGTAATTGGGAGGAAAGTAAAACTCGATAAAAATCGGAGTAATACTTTTCAGGAACTGAGTCCCCACGGAACACAAACAGTTCATCAGGGATGAACTGTACCACAATCTTCGAATACATAAGAACCGCGTAGGTCGGAGAGAGTCAGAAAATAGCCTGAGAGGTATGAGTTTCTGATCTCACTTCATGTAGATATCAATCTTATGAGGAACAAAAACCGACTACGTATGAGGTAGTGATACAAGGTATCGACGCATTTTATGGCAAAGTGCCATTAAGTCCGAAATGGATTCCATGTATATCAACTATGTTTGGATGCTGGTTGATGTACCAGAAGGCATTGTGCCTATTGGTACTATATGTCTTCAAGGAAGACATACATGGATGACAACATACAAATGTACACAGCTAGGCTTGTGTAGAAAGGGTATCGTCAACGACATAATGTCGACTACGATGAAACTTTTTCACCTGTTGCCATGATTAAATCCATTCGGATAATGCTTGCTATAACTGCATATTTCGTTTATGAAATATGCAGAATGAACGTCAAAATCTCTTTCCTTAACAGAAACCTTTTGGAGGATGTTTGCAACATCATGACGGTTTTGTGGTGCCAAAATATACAACAAGGTTTGCAGTTAAACTGATCCATTCACGGATTGAAGCAAGCATTACGTTCTTGGAACCAGGGTTTTGATGTAATCATAATGGTATATGATTTAATTTAAAACGAAGATAATTCTTTGTATATAATAAGGGTAGTGGGAGCGCACTGATAATGAATGTCCTATATGATGATGGTGTATTGTTTCTGTGGACAATTATGACCCATAGCGTCACTATTTGTACAGATCACGGTGTTGTTGTACAAATTAACTATGTGACAAATGAGATTGCTCTCTTATCATTTGTGATTAGATCACCAAGATATATAAATGGTAGGAGGTCCATATGATTTGTTCCTGGATTGAGAATGATATGAGACAGTATCAGTCCACGAAGGATAAATCATTAAAATCCCTAGTCAGATTATTATCGAGATGGACATCGATAATGCGTAAAAGACTAGTATTACACTTGTGCACGTTATGAGGGCATAACGACATAGTTCTAATATATTTGGGTATAGGATACTCATGCAAGTGTAATAGGAGGTTGTGTTTTACCGATGGTACGGGAAACAGCTTCGCTCGGATAGACCCCCTCGGAATTCCATTGGTAGTATGACTATGTGTCTATGGAAGTTCCAAATCAGGGTAGGTGTATTTGGTGTTAACCTGAGACTTGCCACCGCTAATACTTGCGACTATCAATATACTTTGGTTTTGGTCGTCCAGGGCTTTAACAATTCTGTGTACGCCTCTTATAGGTATATTGAGAATCGTAGTGTGTTGGGTGTTGATGTCGAGATGGAAGTATCACTCCAGTCATAGTGGAGATGATGGTCACGTAGGATACAGAACTTGTTCTCTTATATGCTCGATCTATCGGGATATTATGACTAGGTCATGTTTATCCGATTATAGAGACTAGTTACCAGAGATCCGATATGTGCTTCGTATGGGGCAGACACAATTCCAGCCCCAGGCCTAGCACGTGACATCCGATACTAGATCGAAATACGCAATACTACGTATACTACGCCTGATATAGATCACATATTCCTATAAGGATATTTCTGGAGAATTGGGTAGGCATGGCGCTTTGCTAGAAGCCAACCTTGTCTTGTAAATCGGTACAAATGTAGTACTAGGTACTTACGTGTTCGGATAGTCCGACGACCGTATTTACTGCCAACATATCCGGGGATCTCATGGGTCGCTTCCCGAAGATTCACCGATGATGTATGATTCGCACTTTATTAATCTGGGATTAATTAGATGAGAGAGAAAATTAATCTGGGATTAATTACGGAGATATTTTATCTGGGATAAAATATTAATTAAAGAGAGAGAACGATTAATTTGGAATTAATCGATAAAATAATATATTGGATATATTATATGAAATTGGATTTCGACGTGGAATTAAAATTAAATTTTAATTCGGGCGAACGAGTTAATTTAGAATTAATTCGTTAGCGACGTGAATAGTGATTTCGCTAGGCATAATCATTTAATTACGTCGCAACAGAAAATTCATTAATTTGGAATTAGCGAACACGAGCCTGGGATTGTTTGCGAGCACATTCACATTTCGAATTCGAGTGCGGCACGCAAGTCAAATCAAGCGTCAAATCGCTAGTCGCATCAAGCGTCGAATCATTAGTCACTTTGAGTGATGTGACAACTTGTCACTTGATTTGATTGATTGATGTGATTAATGTTGGTGGTTGAAGGCATTTATTGCTTGACTTTTAAAAAAGAAAAAGTAGGTATATGTTTATTTGTTTTTTGAAAACAAATATCAATTACACATTTTTTATTTCTCTCTCCTGGTTCACGGTTTTGGAGCCAACTTCTTCTCTCTCTCTCTCTCTCGGCAAAAAAAACAGCTTCTTCCTCTTCTTTTTTTCTGGTTGGACCGAAAAAAATGGAGAAGCTATGGAGATTTATTGCAAACCTTCAAGGTGCTATCACATATAGAGTTATCCTAAGGTGATAGGTGCGCAGTAATTTAGTGAGCTTGGAACCATTTTGGAAGCTTGGAGCTTGAAGACATTAATGGAGGACCATGACCGATTTTGAGGAGCAAAAACAATGAGTTTGCCGTGAGCCTTGGAGCCTCTCAAAGGGCATAAAAAGTTTTGTTCTTCGTAGCATCCAATCCGTTCATTGTGAGTATGATTCCGCCATTCTCCTCTGTTGTATTCACTTGTTTCATTGCTTTAAAATGATCATTGGGACTTAATAGAAACCCAACAATGGTATCTTAAGCCATTTGAGCATGAAACATAATTAGGGTCTTAACTTTAAAATTTGGGGATTTTTTATTTAAGCATGTTTTTGGAAAATTGTTTGTTTGAATATGCTTGTATATGGATAACTTAGAGCTATATGTGATCAATTTGTTGAAAAATTAATTGGATTAATTTTCCCCAATTTGCTATGTTTGGCCGAAAGTTGAAGGCTACCCTAATGTCTTGGTATTTTTGTTTTTTGATCATTGGATGACTTAAAACAATTGGGTAAAGTTGATTTGAGATTTAATTTGATTGAATTTTGAATTGGACAAATTTTCCCTAAATTAGTTGGCTTGGCCGAAACTAATGGGTTATAAAATTCATGGTGATATTTGATTTTTTATTCATTGGATGATGTTGAAATCAATTGGGAAATGATGATTGTGGATTTAATTGGATTGAAACCGAATCAGATTGAAAAACCCCTAAATTGCCGAGACTACAATAGCATGAAATGGGTTTGATTTTTGATAAAATTTGTTGGACATGTTTTGTAGTAAATGAGCATGATTAATTAGGCTAATTGGTTTTGGAAATATTGATTTGGGTAATTAATTATGTTATACACTTAAGATTAATTAAGTTATAAAATTTGGAATTGGTAATTTAATTAATTGGGCTTATTTTGGAAATTGGGCCTTAAAGGTTGTAATTGGGCTTTTGGGCTTGGTTGTACCAAGTTAGGTTTAGGCTAAATTGGTTGGATCCAATTGGGCCCAAAACCGCATCCATAAAGTCCAATTATGACTTAATGGACCTTAACTTTAATTGGGCCTAATGGGCCTAAATTGGTTTCTTGGCAAATAAGGGTGATTCCTTAAATGAGATTTAGTCTTTGGGTTTGACCCATGTTGACCAAAAGTCCATGCCTTAGAAATTAATTAAAAGCCCATTGGACTTTAAATTAAATTGACATTGGATGTTAATCGGGCTTTGAGACCCGTAACGATTAAATTTGGAATTTAAGTCGTAAATGTTTATTAATAAAGTGTAATATTTAATTTGGAATTAAATAGTGAATTAGTATTAAATGCAAATTGAATTGGATTTAATTTTGTATTTTAATTATTTCAAGAATTCGTACTTTGAGTACTTATTCGCAAAACGAGTTTGACTCGCACAAAATCAAATCGTTGTTTGAACATTGGATGGTCATTAATTATCAGATTAATTAATTGGATTAGATTGATTGATAACATGCTTGTGTGAATACATGATTGTGATGCATGAATAATGTATATCAGATGGATATTAGATGGGTGGGGCAATTTTAGAAATTGTTGTAATAAATTTAGTTTATTAATTGGACCTGCGTGTCCAGCCTATTACCTCCTTACTCTTTGTATTTCTCTTCTCACCTATTCCCCTCAATGTAAATGAGGTTTCTTTAGAAGTGTAGTGTAACGGGTAGAAGAAATACTTATGCTAGTGGGAGAGAAGAAATGGAGAGATTTGATCTAGGATCATTGTGTAAAGTATCCATCCGCATATCATTATTATTTAATTATACGCGCTTTATTATGTATTTAGAATGCTTGTTTAAGGGTGTATGATGATGAGACCTTAACAAAGATAATAAATTGGTTGCCAATTTGCACGCGAAAAAAACCCTCACAAAATATTAAGTGTTTTTCCTTCCATTGAGTGATTCTTACTCAAGATCCAAGACTGGCATTGGTTTGTTGGCCAAAGTCAAGACCTTTGTCCGTCGAGGATGTGTTTGAATCACGAGAGCTTTGTTCCATATCGGTGTCATGTCCAAGTTGTGGTTTGTTGGCCAAAGTCAATACCACTTCTTGTCCATCGACATTGATTACGAAGCTTTCCATGGTCAATGGGTTCCGCTTAACTGGGATCACTAAGTTTGTTGTGCCAAAGCCAAGGCTTAGTTGATTCAGAGGAAAAAGGTTAGGTAATATATTGGATATATTGGCATATATAAGATATATGTTTCGGACTTGGATGTCCCCCTACTGGATCTAGGAATTGGATGAGATCCAATTGATCTTAGAGATCTACCTAGTTAATTATCATACAATTTGTTGGCCAAAGTTAAGATTGTATGACATTTAACGGGATTCTAGCCCACTAGGAAACAGGGTTTCCCGAGAGTACTCGACAGAGGGTTAGAGGCTTGCCGAAAAATAGTGGGAGGCAAGAATTGAATTTGCAATATTCATTTAATTACTTTCCATACACGCTCAATTCAAATATCATTCGTCAAATAAATTAAATGTTAGTTGGACTAATATTTAAATCGTTGTTTTATTAACAGTTGGACTGTATTCAAACTATTCATTTATATTTGATTATAATTGGATTATAATAATCAATATATTGATTTAATTAATTATAATTGATTAAATAGTTCGACTATAGTAATCGTTATAATAAATAGTACCGGAAATCGTTGATTAAATAGTTGGACTATTAAAATCAAGATAAATTGAAAGATTGGCATTTAAAACATAATCCTAGGGAAAATGTATTTATTTAATGGTTTAATTTTCAAATTGGGAAAAATTTCAGGATGGTCCTGGAAACTAATAAGTTACTTTATTTGATAAAATAACATATTAGGCCTAAAGCCGGAGGAGTTAAGCAAATAGTAGAGCATGATCTTTGGAAGATTCATGTAATGATAACTTTAGTGCTTAATCCATTAAGCTTGTCGCAGTAGACTCCTTAATTTCTAATCAGAACTAAGGATTAGATCTTAAAGTATGATAATGAAATTGAAGGATCTTCATAGATCTATTCTTAGATCTTAGAAGTACTCAATTGCAATATTAACTCTTGGAGAGTTAAATGACTATTCTCAAGGAGACAAAGTCAAATTTTGCAATAAGGCAAGTAGCGCAAGGCGCACTTTACTTCGATATTCTAGAAACCCGAAGCTTGGCCAAAGGCTTCTGGAGTGTGAATAGGGCAAAAGCAAAATCATTATAATCTTCTGGGAGGATAAAGGATATATCTCAAAATGTCTGCCTTAATTGTAGCAAACGGGATTATGGAAACGTGACAGCCGATTGGACAAAGCAGACATGAAGGAATTGAAGACGAACAAGGCTCCGACTTCAAATATGTTTGTCATAAACGTGTTCACAACTAGTATTAAAATTGGATTTTAGATACTTAGTGTGGTACATAAATATGCAATGATGTGCAGAATTTGCTGATTAGCAGGATATTGACTTCAGTTGAGATTTAATCTGTGGATAGTAAACGGGACAACAGTCGCTGTTTTAACCGTAGATACCTAAGTTTAGAAAATTAACCTGGGGTATGTACTTAAATTAGGAAAATGTTATAATGTAACTAGTTTGACTAGGAACATTATCTATATATCATTGTATAATCCGTTGCGGATATACCTTTATATTCTAGAACACTAAAGTGTTTTATTATATAAAGATGATATTGAGATAAACACATTAGATGTGAATAACAATATTTATATTTTGAATATAAATAAATCTCAAACGTATAATACGACAAACAAATAGCTCAAATATGATTTGATCAGTTGAGACTTAAAAGTGGCATTGTTGTCTGGGACACAATTAAACAAGACTCGTATATCCACACTTTCGAAGAGTGGGTACTAGGACAAATTTGATTCTATTCAAATGATGTCTACGAATCTAGTTTATTGGGCAAAGTGCCTAAAACACTATTTACTTGGTAAAAGTGTAAGTGCCACCGACCTGTTAGCCCTAGTTCATAGTGAAGCAAGTGGGCCAATGTCTAGCTAGGCTAGATGTGGATATGAATATTTCGTGACCTTTACGGATGTGGCATCTCGTTATGGTTATGTGTTTCTTTTGGAACACAAATCGGGAACCTTTAAAAGTTTCGACATGAAATAGACAAACAGATCGGCTACAGTATTATACCGTCACGGTAAGACCGTAATGGAAAGTACTTAAGCAACAAGTTTCTCAATACTTGATAGAGTATAGTATTCTTTCAAAGAGGACTCCTCCTGGAACACGTCATTCTGACGGTGTGTCCAAAATGAGTAACCAGATTTTGTTGGACATGATAAGGTTAATCATGAGTCGCTTTGAGCTACCATTTCCTTCAACGGATAAGCATTAACAGTGCAGAACTCATTTAGAATAAGGTTTTATAAGAAAATCTGTTTGACAGATTTCATATTAGATATGAACAGGAAAGAAACCGGGTTTCTCATTCCTGATAATTTGGGTATGCTAGGCATTTGTTTGGATGATACCAAACTAGAACCCAAATTGGATAAGTGCCAATTGTAGGTTATCCAAGGGAAACCATAAGTATAGTACTTATACAACTCACAAGAGAACAATTTTAATTGTTGCTCGCCATGCGGTTTTCCTAAGAGGAATATCTATATGCAGTGGTAAGTGGGAGGATAGTAAAACTCGATGAAAATCGGAGTAATACTATTCATGGCACCCATTCCTTATTGGAACACAAATAGTTCATCAAGGATGAAACTGTACCATAATCTTCGAATACATAAGAACCGCGTATGTCGGAGAGAGTCAGAAAACAACCTGGGGTATGGGTTTCTGATCTCACCTCATAAAGATGTCTATCTTTTGAGGAATACCAACTAACTACGTATGAGGAAGTGATACAAGGTATCAACTCCCTATTATGGCAAAGTGTCATGAAGTCCGAAATGGATTCCATGTATACCAACTATGTTTGGATACTAGTTGATGTACCGCAAGGCATTGTGCCTATTGGTACTATATATGTCTTCAAGGAAGACATACATGGAAGACAACATACCAACATGCTAAGCTAGGCTTGTAGCGAAAGGTAGAGTTATCAACATTGTGTTGATTATGACGAAACCTTTTAACCTGTTGCCATTGTCAAATCCATTTGGATAATGCTTGCTGATGCTGTATGTTTCATTTATGAAATATGACAGCTGAATGCCAAAACCGATTTCCTTAACGGAAACCTTTTGGAGGATGTTTACAACATCCTGACGGTTTTGTTGTACCAAAACAAGCAAACAAGGTTTGCAGGTTATTCTATCCGTGGATGGATTGAAGCAAGCATTGAGTTCTTGGAACTATATCGTTTTGATATAATCATAATGGTGTATGATTTAATTCAAAACGAAAATTATTCTTGTGTATATAAGGAGGTTAGCGGGAGCGCAATGAAAATAATGTCCTAAGTAATGATAATATAAGTCATTTCTTGGAAATGATATTCCCATAATAACAATCGGTGAAATCTTGGCTTTCATGAAAAATTCTCCGAGAACTCGTACATTGAAAAAATGTAATTGACCTGGTGTCTCATACGCTTTGAGCATATGGAGTAACAATCAGGCCAATCCAAGTAATAGTCACTGGATTGATGTTAAGAACATCCTTTAGTATCTTAGAGGAACTAATGAGGTTGTCTTAAACTATGAAGAAGGATAACTTGAAGTGACTGGGTACACTGCTGCAAGTTTCCCAACCGATAAAATGACTAAAAGTCACAAACGGTACTATACAGTTTGAATAACGGCACAGTGAGCTGGAAATCTTCCAAGCAAGATACTGTTATCGAATAAATAACAAATGCGAGTTATTACTACAGCTGAGGCATCAATAGAAGCCATTTGGGTCGATAACAAATCTAATTAAATTAGATATAGTTCTATTAGTAGCTAAGCTAGGCTTCAGCACATGCTAAAGAATTAACGGTCTCATCAACGATCCAAATACATACTTCGATATTCATCTGATTCGTTCGGATCATACATCGTGGCGATGTGATGATCGTATAAATCGCATCAGACAATAATCATGCAAATCCACTGACGAAAGCCTTTCCTCAGCAATTTGAGCCAACAGTACATAGTTCGGGTGTCAGACACTCGAGTGACTGGCTATAGGCCAAGTGGGAGATTGTTGGACAATTATGACCCATAGCGTCACTATTTGTACAGATCACGGTGTTGTTGTACAAATTAACTATGTGACAAAGGAGATTGCTCTCTTATCATTTGTGATTAGATCACCAAGATATATAAATGATAGGAGGTCCCTATGGTTTGTTCCTGGATTGAGAATGATATGAGACAGTATCAGTCCACGAAGGATAATCATTAAATATCCCTAGTCAGAGTATTATCTAGATTGGACATCGATAATGCGTAAAAGACTAGTATTACACTTGTGCACGTTATGAGGGCATAACGACATAGTTCTAATATATTTGGGTATAGGATACTCATGCAAGTGTAATAGGAAGTTGTGTTTTACCGATGGTACGGGAAACAGCTTCACTCTGGATAGACCCCCTCGGAATTCCATTGGTAGTATGACTATGTGTCTATGGAAGTTCGAAATCAGGGTAGGTGTATTTGGTGTTAACCTGAGACTTGCACCGCTAATACTTGCGACTATCAATATACTTTGGTTTTGGTCGTCCAGGGCTTTAACAGGTTCTGTGTACGCCTCTTATAGGTATATTGAGAATCGTAGTGTGTTGGGTGTGATGTCGAGATGGAAGTATCACTCCAGTCATAGTGGAGATGATGGTCACGTAGGATACGAAACGTGTTCTCTTATATGCTCGAGCTATCGGGATATTATGACTAGGTCATGTTTATCCGATTATAGAGACTAGTTACCAGAGATCCGATATGTGCTTCGTACGGGGCAGACACAATTCCAGCCCCAGGCCTAGCACGTGACATCCGATACTAGATCGAAATACGCAATACTACGTATACTACGCCTGATATAGATCACATATTCCTATAAGGATATTTCTGGAGAATTGGGTAGGCATGGCGCTTTGCTAGAAGCCAACCTTGTCTTGTAAATCGGTACAAACGTAGTACTAGGTACTTACATGTTCGGATAGTCCGACGACCGTATTTACTGCCAACATATCCGGGGATCTCATGGGTCGCTTCCCGAAGATTCACCGATGATGTATGATTCGCACTTTATTAATCTGGGATTAATTAGATGAGAGAGAAAATTAATCTGGGATTAATTACGGAGATATTTTATCTCGGATAAATATTAATTAAAGAGAGAGAACGATTAATTTGGAATTAATCGATAAAATAATATATTGGATATATTATACGAATTTAGATTTCGTCGCGGAATTAAAATTAGATTTTAATTCGGGCGAACGAGTTAATTTAGAATTAATTCGTTAGCGACGTGAATAGTGATTTCGCTAGGCATAATCATTTAATTACGTCGCAACGGAAAATTCATTAATTTGGAATTAGCGAACCCGAGCCCGAGATTGTTTGCGAGCGCATTCGCATTTCGAATTCGAGTGCGGCACGCAAGTCAAATCAAGCGTCAAATCGCTAGTCGCATCAAGCATCGAATCATTAGTCACATTGAGTGATGTGACAAATTGTCACTTGATTTGATTGATTGATGTGATTGATGTTGGTGGTTGAAGGCATTTATTGCATGACTTTTAAAAAAGAAAAAGTTGGTATATGTTTATTTATTTTTTGAAAACAAATATCAATCAGACATTTTTTATTTCTCTATCTTGGTTTACGGTTTTGGAGCCAACTTCTTCTCTCTCTCTCTCTCTCTCTCTCTCTCTCTACAAAAACAGCTTCTTCCTCTTCTGTTTTTTCTGGTTGGACTGAAAAAATGGAGAAGCTATGGAGATTTGCTGCAAACCTTCAAGGTGCTAGCACATATAGAGTTATCCTAAGGTGATATGGCAGTAATTTCGTGAGTTTGGAAACCATTTTGGAAGCTTGGAGCTTGAAGACATTAATAGAGGACCATGACCGATTTTGAGGAGCAAAAACAGTGAGTTTTCCGTGAGCCTTAGAGCCTCTCAAAGGGCATAAAAAGTTTTGTTCTTCGTAGCAGCCAATCCGTTCATTGTGAGTATGATTCTGCCATTCTCCTCTGTTGTATTCACTTGTTTCATTGCTTTAAATGATCATTGGGAATTAATAGAAACACAACAGTTTCTTAACAATAACATTCCCATACTAAAATCGGTGAAAGCTTGGCTTTCATTAAAATTCTCCATGGAATACCTGGGAGAAACAGGCTTTATTCTAGGAATAAAGATCTACTGAGATAGATCTAAAAAGATGCCGACACTCTCTCAGTGTTCCTATGTTTTGATATGTACGTGACCTGATGTCTCATATTCTTTGAGCATATGTAGACGCTATAAGGCCAATCCAGGTGATGGTCACTGGATTGATGTTAGGAACATCCTTGAGTATCTTGGATGAATCAAGGATGCTTTTTGTGAATATGGGGAAATGAGAACTTGAGGTAACTAGGTTCACCGCTGCAAGTTTCCAAACCGATAAAACGACTGTAAGTCGTAATAAGGGTACATATTTAGTTTGAATAACGAAACAGTGAGCTCAAAATCTTCCATGCAAGATACTGTTGCCGAATAAATAACAAAAGCGGAACATTGCTGCAACTGATGCCGTAAAAGAAGTATTTTGGATCTATATAATCCTAATCGGATTAGGAGTAGTTCTGTTAGCAGCTAAGCTAGGCTACAGCAAAGGCTAAAGAACCGCGGTCTCATCAATGATCCAAGTATGTACTTCGACTAAATCATCTTATTCGTTCAATCATACATCGTGGCGATATGATGATCGAATAAATCACATCAGATGATAATCTTACAAATCCGCTGACGAAAGCTGTTTCTCAGCAGAAGTTTGAGCGACCCGTATATAGTTCAAGTGTAGGACACTTGAATGATTGGCTATAGGCCAAGTGGGAGATTGTTGGATATATATGACCCATATCATCACTATTTGTATAGAACATGGTGTTGTTGTACAAAATTAACTATGTGACAAATGAAATTGCTCTTTTATCATTTGTAATTGGATTACCTAGATATATATAAATGATAAAAGTCCTTATGATTAGTTCAAGATTAATAAGATATGAGACAGTATTAATCCACAAAGTTTAATCATTAAATATCCATAGTCGTAGTATTATCGAGACTGGACATCGATAATGCAGAATAGGCTAGTATTACACCTGTGCGTGTTATGGAAGCATAACGACATAGTTCTCATATATTTGGGTATTAAATACTTATGTAGTGTAATAGGAGGTTTTGTTTACCGATGGTACGGAAACAGCTTCGCTCTGGATAGACCCATCGGAATCCCATCGGTAGTATGACTATGTTGTCTAAGGGAATCCGAATCAGGGTAGGTGTATTTGGTCTTAACCTGAGACTTGCATCGCTAATACTTGAGACAATCAATATACTTTGGTTTTGGTCGTCCGAGGCTTTAACAGGTTCTGTGTACGCCTCTTCTGGGTATATTGAGAATCGTAGTGTATTGGGTGTGATTTCAAGATAGAAGTATCACTTCAGTCATATGGAGATGATGATCACGTAGGATAAGGAACTAGTACTCTTATGTACTGCAGTCATCGGGATAATATGACTAGGTCATACTTATCCGATTATAGAGACTAGTTACCAGAGATCCGATATATGCTTCGTACGGGGCAGACACAATTCCAGCCCCAGGCCTAGCATGTGACATCCGATATTGGATCGCAATACGCAATACTACGTATACTACGCCTGACATGTTAGACAATTATGACCCATAGCGTCACTGTTTGTAAAAGACATTGTGTTTTTGTACAAAATTAACTATGTAGTAATGAAATTGCCTTTTACCGTTTTGTAATTTATTTACTTTGATATAGAAATGGTAGAAGTCCTTATGATTAGTTCCGGATTGAGATGATATGAGACAGTATCAATCCATAAGGGTTTGATCATTAAATATCCCTAGTCTTGGTATTATCGAGACTGGACATCGATAATGCGGAATAGACTAGTATTGCACTTGTGCGCGTTGTGAGGGCATAACGGCACAGTTCTCATATGTTTAAGTATTGGATACTTATGCAAGTGCGATATGAGGTTGTGTTTTACCGATGGTATGAAAACAGCTTCGCTCTGGATAGACCCCGCGGAATCCCATTGGTAGTATGTATATGTGTCTATGGGAGTCCGCTTCAGGGTTGGTGTATTTGGTCTTAACCTGAGACTTGCATCGCTAGTACTTGCGACAATCGGTAAACTTTGGTTTTGGTCGTCCAGGGCTTTAACAGGTTCTGTGTACGCCTCTTCTAGGTTTATTGAGGATCGTAGTGTATTGGATGTGATGTCAAGATGGAAGTATAACTTCAGACATATGGAGATGATGATCACGCAGGTATTCAGAACTAGTTCTCTATAGTGTTGCAATAATCGAGATAATATGACAAGGTCATGATTATCCGATTCAAAGAGACTAGTTGCTTGATAACCGATATGTGCTTCGTACGGGGCATACACTATTCCAGCCCCAGGCCTTGCACGTGACATCCGATACTGGATCGCTATACGCAATACTATGTATACTACGCCTGACACAGATTATATATATTCCAGTAAGAATATTTCTGGAGAATTGGGTAGGCACAGTGCTTTGCTAGAAGCCAACCATGTCTTGTAAATCGGTAAGCACGTGGTACGAGGTACTCACGTTATCGGATAGTCCGATAACCAGATTTACTGCCAACATATCCAGAGGTCTCTTGGGTCGCTTCCCAAAGATTCACCGATGATAGTTGACTCGATTTAAATTAATCTGGGATTAATTAAGAGAGAGAAAATTAATCTTGGATTAATTGAAGCTTTATTTAATCTGGGATTAAATGTGTTCGGAAGAGAGAGAGCGCGATTAATTTGGAATTAATCGGTAAAATAAATTTAATAGTTAAATTTGATTTTTCTATTTAATTTATTCGTATGGGCTAAAATTAATATATCTGATATATTAATATGAATTGGATTTCATTACGAAATTAAAGTCGGACTTTAATACAAACGAACGAATTAATTTAGAATTAATTCGTAAACAACGTTCGTAATATATTTGCGAGGCATCGTTATTTAATTAAATTAGATTTAATTATTTAGCGACGAAATTTCATTTAATCGGATTAAACGGATCCGAGCCGTGGTAAATGTTCGTAGTGACATTTGAATTTTGAATTCAAATATGGGGCCCACTTCACATGTAGTAGTTAAGAATGGTAGTTGGCATTTATGCCAAGCCACCAACCATCCAACCACCTTGTAATGGTTTTGGTAAAACCATTTACCCAACTACCAAGTTTAGGTGAAAAGGGTAAAAGCCTTTTACTAAAACTTATCTCTCTCTCTCATTTGGTAACACTTGAACAAAAACACAAACCCTAGCACACATCAATATGGGCGTGAGCTTCATGGTTTCTCCTCTTTGATTTTGTGGCAAAATCAAGTTAGCTAGCACTTCAAGGAATCAACAAAGGTGATAGGGAAACTAACTCAAAGCTTGGAATCTACAAAGGTTGGATCTTGGAGATCATCTTCTCAAAAATTTAAAAGCTCAAATCCGTTCATTGTAAGTATATTCCGCAACTTATAATGATCTTAATAACATGTTTTCATGCTTATTAGATCCTTGGCATGTTATAGGAACACTAACAATGGTATCATGAGCCAATTTTAAGCATGAAAACTCTAGGGTTCTTGAGCCTAAAATTTGGGGCTTTTATGTTTTGAACATGATTCATTCAAATTGATGCTTTGAGCATGCTTAGAATATGATAACTTTGAGTTATGCATGATTGCATTTGAAATAAATTGATTGAATCAAAAATCCCTATTACCTTACCTTGGCCGAATATACACTACTGCAGTGGACTGCACTGTTTTTAATTTTTTGTAACATGAAATGATGTGTTTAAATGCATGTTTAAATGTTGATTGTTGGTTTGATTGGATTAGAATCAAAGTCAATAATGTTTATGTTAAAATCAAAGAGCATGTTGAGCATGAAATGATGAATTTTGGATTCAATTTGTGTTGAGCATGAATGATGAATTTTTGCTTCAATTTGTGTTGAGCATAATTGTTGGATTAAGCATGATTAATTAAGTTAATTGGTATTTTGGAATATTGAGTTTAATTAATTAATCATGGCTAATACACTTTATTAATAAAATAATTGTGATATTTGGAATATTATAATTATGTTAATAAGCCTTTAAATATGATTTGGGCTAAAAGTGTGTATTTGGGCTTAATGGGCTTGGTTTGACCAAGTTTGGTTTTGGACTTTTGGATTGGATCCAATTGGGCCCAAAACCAATTCCATAAAGTCCAAATACATCACTTGGCCCTTTAAAGAATTTAAATTGGGCCTAATGGGCCTAAATTGATTTGTTGGCAATAGGGTGATTCCTATTGGGCCTTGGCATTTTGGGTTTGATCCATTATGGCCAAAGCCCATGCCTTAAGAGTCAATTAAAAGCCCATTGGACTTTAATTAAAATGACATTGGATGTTATTGGGCCTTTGAGACCCATTAAGATTGGATTTGGAATCCAAGTCTTTAAGGCAAATAAATAAGTGTATATATTTAATTTGGAATTAAATTGGAATTAGTATCGAATACAAATAAATTGGATTTAAAGTTGTAGTTTGATATATTCAAGAATACTTACTTTGAGTATTTATTCTTAAACGAGTTTGACTCGCGCAAATCAAATCGTTGTTTGAACATTGGATGATCATTAATTCAAAGATAAATTAATTGGATTAGATTGATTGAATAACATGATTTGTATGAATAAATGAATGTGTTGTATGAATAATGTATATCGGATGGATATTAGAAGGGCAAGGGCAAGGGCAATTTTGGAAATTGTAATAAATTTAGAATTTATTAATTTGGACCTGTGTGTCCAGCCTTTTATCTCCTTATTCTTTGTATTTCTCTTCTCACCAATTCCCCTCAATGTAAATGAGTTTTCTTTATTGTATTATGTTATTGGGTAGAAGTTAGAATAATTCTAGCCGGAAGAGGAAATAGAGTGATTTGTTCTAGGAACAATTTGTGACATATCCATCCGCATATCATTATTAATTTACTTTTTGCGCCTTATGATGTTTTAGAAGCATGCTTAAGGGTGTATGATGAGACCTTAACAAAGATAATAATTTGGTTGCCAATTTACCCGAAAAACCCTCAAAACATATTAAGCGTTTTTCCTTCCGTTGAGTGATTCTTACTCAAGATCCAAAGTTGGCATTGGTTTGTTAGCCAAAGTCTAGACCTTTGTCAATTGCGGATGTGTTTGAATCATGAGAGTTTTGTTCCATATCGGTGTCTTATCCAAGTCGTGATTTGTTGGCCAAAGTCAAGATCACTTCTTGTCCATCGACATTGATTACGAAGCTTTCCATGTCAATGGGTCCCGCTTAACTGGAATCATTAAGCTTGTTGTGCCAAAGCCAAGGTTTAGTTGATTCAGAGGAAAAAGGTTAGGAAAATATATTGGATATATTGGCATATATATTGTATATATGTTTCGGACTTGGAGGTCCACCTACCGGATCTAGGAATTGGATGAGATCCAATTGATCTTAGAGATCTACCTAGTTAAATATCATACAGCTTGTTGGCCAAAGTCAAGGTTGTGTGTTATTTAACGGGATCCTAGCCCACTAGGAAACTAGGTTTCCCGAGTACTCGACAGAGGGTTAGAGACTCGCCGAAAATAGTGGGAGGCTAGTATTGAATTTGCAATTTCATTCAGATACTTAGCTTTACGCCCTTTCAACTTATTTCGTCAAAATTATTTTATTAGTTGGACTAATACAATGTTATTTTTCTTGTAACAGTTAGACTGTACCCAAATATCGTTTACTAGATATTTGGACTATCGTAGTCAAGATGACTGGAAAGGGAAATGTCCGAGACATTATCATGGGTGAAAATGTCTTCAAGGGCACGAACTTTGCCGATTGGGAAATAAATCTAAGGATAGTCCTTGGAGCCGAGAGGTTGCTATATACTATACAGAGACCTCTTGGGCCTAAGCCCAAACCTGATGAGCTACTTGAGCTGGAGCTTTGGAAGACTCACAGCGATGATTGTGATACTGCTCAGTCTATTATGCTTGCTTCTATGACTCAGCATTTCCGTCGACAGAACAAGGACTTGGATCCTTATAACATGTTGGCGAGGTTCAAGATCTTCACCGATCTAACCGAAGGTCACGGAGATATGAGTTAGTAAAGAAGCTCTTCCGTTCACGTTTGTCAGAAGGCATGTCTGTTGAGTCCTATGTGGCATAGATGATTGCTGACATAGATGAGCTGGCTGAGATGGGGATAGTCTTTGAGGCTGAGATTACCATAGACATGGTCCTGCAATCTCTCCCCGACACTTTGAGACAGTTCATCATAAACTATAATTTGATGAACACTGATGATACTCTTGGAGACTTATTGTTGGTTCTCAAGGAAGCCGAGAAAGAGCTGCTTATGGGAAACAAGCGCGAGGCGCACTTTGCTTTGACATCTAAGACACCAAGGGCTGGGCTCAAGGCGACTGGAGGTGTGAAGACGAAGCCTAAAAGAAAGGGCAAAGCCAAATCGTCAAAGGCTTCTGGGAAGCCTAAGGACAAATCTCAGGATGTTTGCCTCCAGTGCGGCAAGCGGGGTCACTAGAAGCGTGACTGCCGTGAGTACAAGGCGCTCTAGAAGGAGATTAAAGCGGGCAAGGCACCAGCTTCAGGTATGTTTGTTATTGAGATAAACATGACTACTTCTAGTTTTAAAAATTGGATTTTGATTCTGGTTGTGGTACTCACATATGTACTGATGTGCAGGATTTTCAGATTAGCAGGAGACTGACCTCATGGGAGATTGATCTACACGTCGGAAATGGGGCACCAGTCGTCGTTTTGGCCGTTAGCACTTTTGTTTTAGAACTGCTTCGGGGCATGTACTTAAACTTTCAGATTGTTATTATGTACCTAGTTTAACTAGAATATTATCTCTGTATCTTTTTGACCCAATGCGGGTACACTTTTGTATTCCGAAACACTGGGTGTTTTGTTTATAAAGATGATTTTGAGATATGTTCTGCTGATGCTAATAATGGTCTTTATATTTTGAATATAAATCAATCTCAAACATATAATGTAACAAACAAAAGGCTCAAAATGAGTAACAAAGATAAAACTTATATGTGGCATTGTCGTCTGGGACACATAAACAAGACTCGCATATCCACACTTTCGAAGAGTGGGTACTTGGATGGATTTGATCCAAATTCATATGATGTCTGCGAATCTTGCTTATTAGGCAAAATGCCTAAATCACCTTTTAGCGGTAAGGGTGAACGCGCCACCGAACTGTTAGCCCTGTTCATAGTGACGTATGTGGGCCCATGTATAGCCAGACTAGAGGTGGATATGAATACTTCGTAACCTTTACGGATGATGCATCGCGTTATGGTTATGTGTATCTTATGAGATATAAGTCGGAAACTTTTGAGAAATTCAAAGAGTTTCAACACGAAGTTGAAAAACAGACAGGCAAGAGTATAAAGATATTACGGTCGGACCGTGGTGGCAAATACTTGAGCAATAAGTTTCTAGATTACTTGAAAGAATATGGTATTCTTTCATAGTGGACTCCTCCTGGAACACCGCAATTAAACGGTGTATCTGAACGGAGAAACTGAACTTTGTTGGACATGGTAAGGTCTATGATGAGTCGCACTGAGCTATCTATTTCCTTTGGGGATATGCATTAAACAGTGCAATTCTTATTTTGAATAAGGTTCCGTCAAAGTCTGTACAACAGACTCCGTATGAGATATGGACAGGAAAGAAAACGGGTTTCTCATTCCTGAAGATTTGGGGATGCTGGGCATACGTCAAACGTTTGGAAGGTACCAACTTGAGCCCAAATCGGATAAATGCCTATTCGTAGGATATCCTAGGGAAACCAAATGATATTACTTCTATCACCCACGAGAGAACAAATATTTGTTGCTCTACATGCTGTTCCTTGAGAAGGAATTCCTAAATGCAGTGGTTAGTGGGAGGAAAGTAGAACTCGATGAAAATCGGAGTGATACTGTTCCTGGCATAGAATCCTCAACGGAATAAGAACAGTCCATCCGGGATGAGACTGTACCACAATCTTCTATTACACAAGGACCGCGTAGGTCAGAGAGAGTCAGGATACAACCTGAGAGGTAACTGGGTTATAGCGATGGAGAACTTGAGGTAACTGGGTATACAATCTTCTTAGTTTATGGAGATGGAGAACTTGAGGTAACTGGGTATACCGATGCAAGTTTCCAAACCGATAAAGACGACTCTAAGTCACAATCCGGGTACATATTTTGTTTGAACAACGGAGCAGTAAGCTGGAAATCTTCCAAGCAAGAGACTGTTGCCGATTCAACAACAGTAGCGGAGTATATTGCTGCAGCTGAAGCAGTAAAAGAGGCAGTTTGGATCCGTAAATTCCTAATTGGATTAGGAGTAGTCCCGTTAGCAGCTGAGCTCGTTCCATTGTATTATGACAATAACAGGGCTATAGCGCAGGCTAAGGAACCCATCTGATCAGATCCAAACATGTTCTTCGACGTTTCCATCTGATTCATGAGATCATACATCGTGGCGATGTGAAGATCGAGAAGGTCGCATCATATGACACATTGCAGATCCGCTGACGAAAGCTATTTCACAGCAAAAGTTTGAGAGACATATACATAGTTCAGGTGTTAGATGCTTGAGTGACTGACTATAGGCCAAGTGGGAGATTGTTAGACAATTATGACCCATAGCGTCACTGTTTGTAAAAGACATTGTGTTTTTGTACAAAATTAACTATGTAGTAATGAAATTGCCTTTTATCATTTTGTAATTTATTTACTTTGATATAGAAATGGTAGAAGTCCTTATGATTAGTTCCAGATTGAGATGATATGAGACAATATCAATCCATAAAGGTTTGATCATTAAATATCCCTAGTCGTAGTATTATCGAGACTGGACATCGATAATGCGGAATATTTTTAGTATTGCACTTGTGCGCGTTGTGAGGGCATAACGGCACAGTTCTCATATGTTTAAGTATTGGATACTTATGCAAGTACGATATGAGGTTGTGTTTTACCGATGGTATGAAAACAGCTTCGCTCTGGATAGACCCCGCGGAATCCCATTGGTAGTATGTATATGTGTCTTTGGGAGTCCGCTTCAGGGTAGGTGTATTTGGTCTTAACTTGAGACTTGCATCGCTAGTACTTGCGACAATCGGTAAACTTTGGTTTTGGTCGTCCAGGGCTTTAACAGGTTCTGTGTACGCCTCTTCTAGGTTTATTGAGGATCGTAGTGTATTGGATGTGATGTCAAGATGGAAGTATAACTTCAGACATATGGAGATGATGATCACGCAGGTATTCAGAACTAGTTCTCTATAGTGTTGCAACCATCGAGATAATATGACAAGGTCATGATTATCCGATTCAAAGAGACTAGTTGCTTGATATCCGATAGGTGTTTCGTACAGGGCAGACACTATTCCAGCCCCAGGCCTTGCACGTGACATCCGATACTGGATCGCTATATGCAATACTATGTATACTACGCCTGACACAGATTATATATATTCCAGTAAGAATATTTCTGGAGAATTGGGTAGGCACGGTGCTTTGCTAGAAGCCAACCATGTCTTGTAAATCGGTAAGCACGTGGTATGAGATACTCACGTTATCGGAAAGTCCGATAACCGGATTTACTGCCAACATATCCAAAGGTCTATTGGGTCACTTCCCAAAGATTCAACGATGACAGTTGACTCGATTAGAATTAATCTGGGATTAATTAAGAGAGAGAAAATTAATCATGGATTAATTGAAGCTTTATTTAATCTGTGATTAAATGTGTTCGGAAGAGAGAGAGCGCGATTAATTTGGAATTAATCGGTAAAATAAATTTAATAGTTAAATTTGATTTTTCTATTTAATTTATTCGTATGGGCTAAAATTAATATATTAGATATATTATATATTGAATTGGATTTCATTACGAAATTAAAGTAGGACTTTAATACGAACGAACGAATTAATTTAGAATTAATTCGTAAACAGCGTTCGTAATATATTTGCGAGGCATCGTTATTTAATTAAATTAGATTTAATTATTTAGCGGCGAAAGTTCGTTTAATCGGATTAAACGGATCTGAGCCGCGGTAAATGTTCGTAGTGACATTTGAATTTTGAATTCAAATGTGGGGCCCACTTCACATGTGGTAGTTGGGAGGGTAGTTGGCATTTATACCAAGCCACCAACCATCCAACCACCTTGTAATGGTTTTGGTAAAACCATTTACCCAACTACCAAGTTTAGGTGAAAAGGGTAAAAGCTTTTACTAAAACGTATCTCTTTCTCTCATTTGGTAACACTTGAACAAAAAGACAAACCCTAGCACACATCAATATGGGCGTGAGCTTCATGGTTTCTCCTATTTGATTTTGCGGCAAAATCAAGTTAGCTAGCACTTCAAGGAATCAACAAAGGTGATAGGGAAACTAACTCAAAGCTTGGAATCTACAAAGGTTGGATCTTGGAGATCATCTTCTCAAAAATTTAAAAGCTCAAATCCGTTCATTGTAAGTATATTCCGCAACTTATAATGATCTTAATCACTCATGCTTATTAGATCATTGACATGTTCTAGGAACACTAACATGACATAGATTATATATTCCTTTAAGAATATTTTTGGAGAATTGGGTAGGCACAGAGCTTTGCTAGAAGCCAACCATGTCTCATAAATCGGTAAAAACGTAGTACGAGGTACGTACGTGTTCGGATAGTCCGACGACGGATTTACTGCCAACATATCCAGGGATCCCATGGGTCGCTTCCGAAGATTCACCAATGACGTACGACTCGAACATAATTAATCTGGGATTAATTAGAATAGAGAGAAAATTAATCTAGGATTAATTACGGAGAGATTTTATCTGGGATAAAATATTATTTGAAGAGAGAGAACGATTAATTTGGAATTAATCGATAAAATAATATATTCGATATATTAAACGAAATTAGATTTTGACGCAGAATTAAAATTGGATTTTAATTCTGGCAAACGAATTAATTTAGAATTAATTCACGAGTTACATGAATAGTAATTTTACTACGCATAATTATTTAATTAAATTTGATTTAATTACGTCGCAACGGAAAATTCGTTAATTGGAATTAACGAACCCGAGCCTGGAATGTGTTTGTGGCCCACTCGGATTTTGAATTAATGTGGGGCCCATAAGTCACATCGCTAGTCACCTTTTGTGATGGAAGTCACATCAACTTTGTGTGATGTGATTCAAGTCACTTTTTGAGTGATGGGAGTAGTTGTGAGCAATTAATGACATTTTTCCCTCCAAATGTTTGTTTTGCTTTTTGGAAAAGCATATACCAAAACTTTGTAAGACTTTTGGTATTAGATTTTTGGAAAACAAAAACACAACACTCATCTCTCTCTTTGTATCTTCATCATGGCCGAATGGCCTTCTCCATTTTCCTCTCCAATTCCGTGAGCCTAGGGCTCATGGCTTCTTGATTTTGCTTCAAAATCTAAGGTGCTAGCACACACAATGAGTCTTACAAAGGTGTTAGGGAAACCAACCTTTGAGCTTGGAATCTCAAATCAAAGCTTGGAGCTTGGATTCAACACTTCAAAGAGGGGCTTGGCCGAAACTTCAAGGAGCAATTTTTGTGTTCTACACATCCAAAATCCGATCAAAGTGAGTATTTTCCGCATTCGTACTTTGTTGTATTCACATGATTTCTTGCTTAATTGATCTTGGTTTGACCTAGAAAACCCAACAATGGTATCAGAGCCATAATTGAGCATTAAATTGAACTTAGGGTTCTTAAACTTTAATTTGGGATTTTGTGATTTGAGCATGATTTCTTCAAATTGAAGATTTGGTTGAGGTTGAATGATGTTAAATTGGATTTGTGCATTGTTGGAATTGTGAAAAATTGATAGGATTAATTTTTCCCAATTTGTATGCCTTGGCCGAATGTGATGCCCTAGGATAGCTCTTGGTGATTTTGAATTTTAGACCATTGGATGTGTTTAAAACGAATGGATAAATTGATTTGTGATTTAATTGGATTGAAATCAAAATTGATGAAAAAAATACATCATTGCCGTGAGCTATTGGAAGCATGTTGGATTGATTTTGCTTCAATTTGTGTTGGACATAAGTTGATTAATTAAAGCATGATTAATTAGTGTAATTGGGGTTTTGGAATATTAATTTAACTAATTAATTATTGCTAATACACTTTAATTAATTAAATTGTGAAATTTGGAATATTAGAATTTAATTAATTGGGCTAATTTGGAATTGGGCTAAAAATGTTGTATTTGGGCTTAATGGGCTTGGTTCGGCCAAGTTTGGTTTAAGTTAATTGGTTGGATCCAATTGGGCCTAAAACCAGTTCCATAAAGTCCAAATATGATAATTGGGCCTAAATTTTTTTTGGCAAATGGTGATTCCTTATTGGGCTTTGGTTGCCAAAGTATATGCCTTATAAATTAATTGAAAGCCCATTGGACTTTAATTAGATTGAAATTGAATGTTAATTGGGCTTTGAAACCCGTTAAGATTAGATTTAGAATCTAAGTCGCATAGGCTCATTAATAAAGTGTAATTATTTAATTTGGAATTAATAAAGAATTAGTATTGAATACAAATTAAATTGGATTTAATATTGTAGTTTGATATAATTCAAGAATTCGTACTTTGAGTACTTATTCTTAAACGAGTTGGACTCGCGCAAATCAAATCATTGTTTGAACATTGGATGGTCATTAATCAAAGATTAATTAATTGGATTAGATTGAATGATAACATGCTTTGTGTGAATATATGGATGTGATGTATGAATAATGTATATCAGATGGATATTAGATGAGTAAGGGCAATTTTGGAAATTGTTGTAATAAATTTAGAATTTATTAAATTGGACCTGCGTGTCCAGCCTATTACCTCTTGACTCTTTGTATTTCTCTTCTCACCTATTCCCCTCAATGTAAATGAGATTTCTTTAGAAGTGTTATGTGATTGGGTAGAAGTAAGATATGTGCTAGTGGGAGAGAGGAAATGGAGAGATTTGTTCTAGGAACAAATTGTTTAAATATCCATCCACATATCATTATTAATTTATTTATCGCGCCTTATTATACTTTTAGAATGCATGTTTAAGGGTGTATGATGAGACCTAATCAAAGATAATTAATTGGTTGCCAATTACGCAAAAAACCCTCAACAAATATTAAGCGTTTTCCTTCCATTGAATGATTCATTCTCAATATCCAAGATTGGCACTGGTTTGTTGGCCAAAGTCAAGACCTTTGTCCATCGCGGATGTGTTTGAATCATCAACGCTTTGTTCCATATCGCATGTCTTGTCCAAGTTGTGATTTGTTGGCCAAAGTCAAGATCACTTCTTGTCCATCGACATCAATTACGAAGCTTTCCAAGGTCAATGGGTCCCGCTTAACTGGAATCATTAAGCTTGTTGTGCCAAAGCCAAAGCTTAGTTGATTCAGAGGAAAAAGGTTAGGGAATATATTGGATATATTGGCATATATTAGATATATGTTTCGGACTTGGATGTCCACCTACTAGATCTAGGAATTGGATGAGATCCAATTGATCTTAGAGATCTACCTAGTAAAATATCATATAGCTTTTGGCCAAAGTCAAGGTTGTGTGTTCTTTAACGGGATCCTAGCCCACTAGGAAACTAGGTTTCCCGAGTACTCAACAGAGGGTTAGAGGCTCACCGAAAAATAGTGGGAGGCAAGTATTAAATTTGTAATTTCGTTTAGATACTTGCCAATACGCGATCATTTCATTTTTCGTCAATTTTAAATAAATATATTAGTTGGACTAATATTTAATTGTTGTTTTAATTAAACAGTTGGACTGTATTCAAACTACTTCAATTTATAGTTGATTATAATTGGATTATAGTAATCAATATATTTGAATTTAACCAATCAAATTGTAGTTGATTATATATAGTTAGAATATAGTAATCATTATATTTAAATGTACCTGAAATCGTTGATTAGATAGTTGGAATATTGGAATCAAGATAACTGAAAGATTAGCGTTTAGAACATAATCCTGGGTGAAAATGTCTTTAAACGACTTTAATTTTCAGATTGGGAATTGAACCTCAGGTTAGTCCTGGGAACTAAGAAGTTAATCTATTTGATAGAGAAACTCTTGGGCCTGAGCCTGGAGTTGATCAAATAGTGGAGCATGAGTTTTGGAAGACTCATGGTGATGATAACTTTAGTGCTCAATCTGTTATGCTTACCGCAATGACTCTTTATTCCGTCGTCAGAATTAATGATTAGATCCTTATACCATGATGTTGAATTAAAGGATCTTCATAGATCTATTCTTAGATCTTAGAAGTACAAATTGCAAAAGAAGCTCTTTCGCTCGCGTGTGTCAGATGGTACATCTATCGAGCACTAGGTGTCGCAGATGATTGCTGACATCGATCAGCTAGGTTAGCTGGGAATTACCTACGTGGCCGAGACTACCAAAGATTTGATCTTGTAGTTTCTACCCGAAAGCTGGGGCATGTTCATTATGAACCAAGAGTAAACTCTTGGAGAGTTGATGGCTATGCTCAAGGAGGCAGAGCCATAACTTCTAAAAGGGGCAAAAGCAAAATCATCACAGTCTTCAAGGAAGACAAATGACATATCCCAAGATGTCTGCCTAAACTGTGGCAAACGGGGTCACTGGATGCGTGACTGCCGTATAGACAAGGCAGACATGAAGGAAGTGTAGGTGGGGCAAGGCTCCGGCTTCAACCATATTTGTCATAAACATGTTCACTACTAGTTTCAATATTGGATTTTTGATACTAGATGTGGTACATAAATATATGTACTGATGTGCGGAATCTACTGATTAGCAGGAGACTGACTTTAGTTGAGATCGACCTGCGAGTCGGAAATGGGACAAGAGTCACTATTTTAACCGTAGAAACCTAAGTTTAGGAACCACCCTTTGGGTATGTACTTAAATTAGGAAACTGTTAAAATGTACCTAGTTTGACTAGAAACATTATCTCTATATCTAGTATAACCAGTTGCAGGTTATACCTTTATATTCTATAACACTAAGTGTTTTATTTTATAAAGATGATATTGAGATAGGCACATTAGATGTAAATAACAGTATTTATATTTTGAATATAAATGAATCTCAAACGTATAACATGACAAACAAATAGCTCAAACTGATTTAATCAGATGAGACTTATTTATGGCATTGTTGTCTGTGACACATTAACAAGACTCGTATATCCACACTTTCGAAGAGTGGGTACTGGGACAGATTTGATTCTATTCAAATAATGTATACGAATCTAGTTTATTAGGCAAAGTGCCTAAAACACCTTTTACTTGGTAAAAGTGCAAGTGCCACCGATCTGTTAGCCCTCGTTCATAGTGACATAAGTAGGCCTATGTCTAGCTAGGCTAGAGGTGGATATGCACACTTCGTAACCTTTACGGATGTAGCATCGCGTTATGGTTATGTGTTTCTTTTAAAACATAAATCAGAAACTTTTGATAAATTCAAAGAGTTTCGACACGAAGTAGACAGACAGATCAGCTAAAGTATTAAACCGTCACGGTTAGACCGTAGTGGAAAATACTTAAGCTATATATTTCTCAATTACTTGAAAGAGTATAGTATTCTTTCAATATAGACTCTTCTCGGTACACCTCAATTTGACGGTGTGTCCGAACAGAGAAATCGAACCTTGTTGGACATAGTAAGGTTAATTATGAGTCGCTCTGAGCTACCATTTTCCTTCTAGGGATACGCATTAAACAGTGCAATACTTATTTTGAATAAGGTTCCATAAAAATCTGTTGGACAGATTTTATATTAGATATGAACAGGAAAGAAACTGGGTTTTCTCATTCCTGAAGATTTGGGAATGCTAGACATATGTTTGGATGATACCAAACTAAAACCAAAATCGGATAAGTGCCTAATTTGTAGGTTATCCTAGGGTAACCAAAGTATAGTACTTATATAACTCACAAGAGAACAATTTAATTGTTGCTCTCCATGCGGTTTTCCTAAAAGGAATACCTATATGCAGTGGTAAGTGGGAGGAAAGTAAAACTCGATGAAAATCAGGGTAATACTGTTCTAGGCACCGATTCCTTAACGGAACACAAACAGTTCATCAGAGATGAAACTGTACCACAATCTTCGAATACACAAGAACCACGTAAGTCGAAGAGAGTCAGAAAACAATCTGAGAGGTATGAGTTTCTGATCTCACCTCATGTAGATGCCAATCTTATTGAGGAATATGAACTGGCTACGTATGAGGAAGTGATACAAGGTATCGACTCCCTATTATAGCAAAATACCATGAAGTCCGAAATGGATTCCATGTATACCAACCAAGTTTGGACACTGGTTGTTGTACCGGAAGGCATTGTGCCTATTGGTACAATATGTGTCTTCAAGGAAGACAAACATTGATGGAAACATACAAATGTATACATCTAGGCTTATACAGTAAGGGTATCGTCAACGACATATTGTCGATTACGACGAAATCTTTTACATGTTGCCATGATTAAATCCATTTGGATAATGCTTGCTAATACTGCATGTTTCATTTATGAAATATGGCAGCTGAACGTCGAAAACCACTTTCCTTTAACGGAAACCTTTTGGAGGATGTTTATAAACATCCTAACAGTTTTGTCATACCAAAACAAGGTTTGCAAGTTAATTCGATCCATTTATGGATTGAAGCAAGCATTGCGTTCTTGGAACTAGCATTTTGATGTAATCATAATGGTATATGATTTAATTCAAAACGAAGATAATTCTTGTGTATATAAGAATGTTAGTGGGAGCGTACTGACAGTGATTGTCCTATATAATGATGACATATCATTTCTTGGAAATGACATTCCAATAATATAATCGGTGAAAGCTTGGCTTTCATGATAATTCATCTTAGAATACTTGGGAGAGACAACCTTTATTCTAGGAATAAGGATCTACTGGGATAGATCTAAAAGTTGTTGGCACTTTCCGAGAACTCGTACATTGAAAGATATGTACGCGACCTGGTGTCTCATATGCTTTGAGCATATTGAGTCACAATCAGACCAATCCAAGTGATTATCACTGGATTGATGTTAAGAACATCCTTAAGTATCTTAGAGGAACTAAGGATGCTTTCTTAAGCTATGGAGAAGGAAAACTTGAAGTGACTGGGTTCATCGCTGTAAGTTTCCAAACCGACAAAAACGACTATAAGTTGTAATAAGGGTACTATATAATTTGAATAACGGAACAATGAGCTGGAAATCTTCCAAGCAAGATACTGTTGCCAATAAACAACAAATGTGGAATATTGCTGCAGCTGAGGCAACAATAGAAGCGATTTGGATCTATAATAATCCTAATTAGATTAGGTATAGTTCTGTTAGCGGCTGAGCTAGTCTACAACACAGGCTAAAGAATTAATGGTCTCATCAATGATCTAAATATGTACTTCGATTATTTCATCTGATTCGTCGGATCATACACCGTGGCGATGTGATGATCGAATAAATCACATCAGATGATAACCTTTAAAATCTGCTGACGAAAGCCATTTCTCAGCAGAAATTTGAGCGACCCGTACATAGTTCAAGTGTAGGACACTTGAGTGATTGACTATAGGCCAAGTGGGAGATTGTTTGACAATTATGACCCATAACATCATTATTTGTACAGAACATGGTATTGTTGTACAAATTAACTATGTGACAAAGGAAATTGCTCTTTTATCATTTGTAATTGGATTACCAGGATATATAAATGATAAAAGTCCATATGATTAGTTCCGGATTAATAAGATATGAGACACTAAGGTTTAATCATTAAAATATCCCTAGTCGTAGTATTATCGAGATTGGACATCGATAATGCAGATTAGACTAGTATTGCACTTGTGCGTGTTATGGGAGCATGACGGCATAGTTCTCATATATTTGGGTATTCGATACTCATGCAAGTGTAATAGGAGGTTGTGTTTACCAATGGTACAGAAACAACTTCACTCTGGATAGACCCCTCAGAATTCCATTGGTAGTATGACTATTTGTCTATGTGAGTCCGAATCAGGGTAGGTGTATTTGGTCTTAACCTGATACTTGCATCGCTAATACTTGCGACAATCAATATAATTTGGTTTTGGTCGTCCAGGGCTTTACCAGGTTCTGTGTATGCCTCTTCTGGGTATATTAAGAATCGTAGTGTATTGAGTGTGATGTCAAGATGGAAGTATCACTTCAGTCATATGGAGATGATGATCACGTAACATACAGAACTAGTACTCTTATTTACTGCAGTCATCGGGATAATATGACTAGGTCATGCTTATCCGATTATAGAGACTAGTTACCAGAGATCCGATATATGCTTCGTACGGGGCAGACACAATTCCAGTCCCAGGCCTAGCATGTGATATCCGATACTGGATCACAATACGCAATACTACGTATACTACACCTGACATAGATTATATATTCCGTTAAGAATATTTCTGGAGAATTGGGTAGGCACGGTGCTTTTCTAGAAGCCAACCATGTCTCGTAAATCGGTAAAAATATAGTACGAGGTACGTACGTGTTCGGATAGTCTGACGACCGGATTTACTGCCAACATATCCAGGGATCTCATGGGTCGCTTCCCGAATATTCACCAATGACGTATGAATCGAACATAATTAATTTGAGATTAATTAAAAGAGAGAGAAAATTAATATAGGATTAATTACGGAGAGATTTTATCTGGGATAAAATATTATTTGAAGAGAGAGAACGATTATTTTGAATTAATCGATAAAATAATATATTCGATATATTAAACGAAATTAGATTTTGACGCGGAATTAAAATTGGATTTTAATTCGAGCAAATGAATTAATTTAGAATTAATTTGCGAGCGACATGAATAATAATTTTGCTAGGCATAATTATTTAATTAAATTTGATTTAATTACGTCGCAATGAAAAATTCATTAATTCAGAATTAAGGAACCCGAGCCCGGAATGTGTTTGCGGGCCCACTCGGATTTTGAATTAAAGTGGGGCCCACAAGTCACATCGCAAGTCACCTTTTGTGATGGAAGTCACATCAACTTTGTGTGATGTGATTCAAGTCAATTTTTGAGTGATGGGAGTAGTTATGAGCAATTAATGCTATTTTTCCCTCCAAATGTTTGTTTTGCTTTTTGGAAAAACATATACCAAAACTTTGTAAGACTTTTGGTATTAGGTTTTTGGAAAACAAAAACACAACACTCATCTCTCTCTTTCTATCTTCATCATGGCCGAATGGCCTTCTCCATTTTTCCTCTCCAATGCCGTGAGCCTAGGGCTCATGGCTTCTTGATTTTGCTTCAAAATCTAAGGTGCTAGCACACACAAGAAGTCTTACAAATGTGTTAGGGAAACCAACCTTTGAGCTTGGAATCTCAAATCAAAGCTTGGAGCTTGGATTCAACACTTCAAATAAGGGCTTGGCCGAAACTTCAAGGAGCAATTTTTTGTGTTCTACGCATCTAAAATCCGATCAAAGTGAGTATTTTCCACATTCTTACTTTGTTGTATTCACATGATTTCTTGCTTAATTGATCTTGGTTTGACCTAGAAAACCCAACAATTGTCTCTCTCTCTTGGACGAATTTGTTTCTCCTTGGGAGATAAAATTTGTTCCTCTTGTTCAAGCTAGCACTTATAGGAGTCAAATGATGGTGATAGGGATACTCACCCATGAGCTTGGAAGCTTCAACATCCATGGAATTTTTGAAATCCTAAATCCGATCAATGTAAGTATTCCGCAACTTTCTTGATTAATTCACACAATAATCATGCTTAGAGATCCCGTGGCATGTCTAGGACACTTACAGTTAGAAGAGAAAACTGGTGAAAGAAGGGGGATGGTCCCTGGAGCCATACTGACAGGGGGAGTTACGGGAAGAAGAGGAAGGCAAGCAGACGTCAGAGTCTTCCAGCAACAGTCCATGCTTCGCAGAGAGTAACCCGAGATGATATCTCGGGGAAGGGCATAAAGTCCCCAGCTACGGAGGACACCGTGCCAATAGTGGAAGACGATGGGAAACCCGAGGTCGAGAGCATGACAGCTCCGAGAATCGGATGAAGAGCTGGTTTCAGAATGAGATGAAAAAATAGGAAGAAAATATAAAAGACGGACTAAGGGGTGACCAAGACACGGCGACACCGTCCCCTTTCACGGAGGAAATTTTGGCAATAGGATTTCTAAGGAGATTCATTATGCCCTCTATGGATGTTTACAAGGGCAGCACGGTCCTCGAGTCTCATGTTGAGAAGTTCATTTTGATGATGGAAATTCAAGGAATGGTCGGAGAGGCCATCTGTATGTTGGGATATATGCCCTAGAGCTTCATGTAATATAAACGGTTTTATATGTTATGAAATAAAATGATGCATTATTTATTTATCAAAGTATTTGTTTAAATTTCGCATATTGTAAATTATCTTGATTACCTTAGATTACACATGTACCTTCAGAATTAGTGTATGAGTGTCATACACAAGAGGATTTAAGTCTGAAGTTGATAATCTAAAAAAGTCCATAAAGAGCAAACAAAGCGGGTACTTTATTTGTGGTTTATCTATAGTTGCGGTCCATTCTATAATTGTATGGCGACCTTGATCCGGGATCGTCCAAGTGGAGACATGAGAATGAAGGCACCTTGTTTGCTGTGATCATATAGGATTGGACCCAAATAGAAATGACTTTCTTATAATATCTGTTAAATAAAGAAATTCATTTCGATCTACTAGATGGTCATATATGGATTGATCTTAATCCGGAGTGTACTACGAACTCATGCATGGCAGGCTATGTCATTTGATTTACAAAAGTGAGGTTGTTGTAGCAGTCCCGACCAATAGCTACATACTTTGGGGGCATGGCCTGGTGTGTAGCTGGGGACGTTTTACATAGACATGGAGTTTACTCTTTCTTGCGAGAAGTAGAGGAGTATTTTCCTTAAGGGTTGATTCGGTACTTGAACGGTTAGAGCGCTCAAGTCTTTCTATTACGAATATAAAGATTAAAATTCATAATGGTTATGAATAAATCGTTCGTTAGAGAATCAATGGTACTTAAGGTAAAAATAATTAGAGGGGTATAACGAACATTATGACCTGGCTCTAATTACGAGATACTCGTGAAGAGTTAATCCGTATGTAGTGGCTATATCGATGGACACCGACGTGGTTCGACTTAATATACTATCTGCAGCAACGATAGTGCAGCTTCTGGTTTTTAGTAGAATAACCCGGAGTTAATAATTCGAAATATTTAATTAAAAACTTAATTAATATTTCGAGATTATTGGAGCTCGGACCCGTAGGTCCATTTGGTCCCCGTGCTAGCTCAATATATTATAGCGGATTTACTATAATTGGATAGTCCAATTATATACTCACATATGTATAAATATTATTAATATGATTAAATAATATTATTTTGTCACACTTGAAACTATATATTAAAAGTTAATATATGGTTTTAATAATTATATGATAATTATTGAATGCATAATATTAAATTATATATGGTATAATTTAATGAGACCAAATTTGGAATTTCCAAATCTTGGATTTTGGAAACCCTTGGTGAGTTATGCTAGGTTGCATAACTCTTGGATTTAATTTGGAAGTTACAAATTTTAAAGGCATTAACCTTTTTGTTTTTGTAACATTTTTTCCATTATGGTAATTGGATTAGATGTTACAAAATTAATAAAAAAAAATATTGTCTTGGCCAAAACTTGCAATAGGAGGGGAGAGGAAGGGTTTGTCAATTTTGGAAATTAATAACCCTAAGTATAAAAAGAAAATTGGATTTTATTTTTGCTGAATTTCATTTTTGAACCCTAGCCTCCATCTTCTTCTTCTCCAAATTCTCTCAAAGTGTTGAGAAAATAAAAATAAGAACAAGAAGAAAAATAAAAGGATTTCCTAAATGTGATTCCATCTCTAAAAAGTTTAGGGATTAATTTTGTGAGTCTAGCCCACATTAGTTTCCGTTGGTAATGAGATATAGCTCGGAAGACTTTGTGGTGTTGAACCAAAACCCATCTTCTTCTTTTTCATAGTCACACGGCAGTGAGGCTTATTTTTGCTCACTATCGCACATAAAAGTTGTGTAACGGGACTCGGTTTGAATTCCTTTTGATCTAGAAATTTTAGGGAATATATAAGGGTGTTTTAGGGCTGTGTAGGGGCTGTTTTCAAGTGAAAAATCAGAATTGAAACACATCCACTGTCCACACATTTCAGGGATTGTTTCAGCAGTGCGCTGGGCGTGAATTGGGTCCAAAATAGTCCAGTTTTTTCCGGCTATTTGGGGCTGTTCGGGGACTATTTCGGGGCTGTTTCAGGGCCGGAATTTTGTCTAAAATAGAAGCAACATTTCAGTGGTGGTACTGGTTGCATTTGGCAACTAAAAGGGAAGGGCATAAAAAGTTTTCAAGTCCGATCCGGGTGTCTAACGAGCTTCCGTTGCGTAAGGAAAATGTTTCCTAGACTGTAAGGTTTTCCATTTAACCTTGGGAGGATATGCCAGCCTGTGGTTCATGAACTTGACCTCGGGGAGTGTAAGCAGCTTTGAACAGTTGAGGGGATCATTTGTACAATACTTCAAATGAACGTGTGTGCCTAGGGAGAGATAGGGTCGTTATGTATGATGAAGCAGAGGGATGATGAGCCCCTCAAGAGCTTTGTTAACATGTATAATAACCTGGTGTTGGAGGTCGGGGCGTACAAGTCCTTGGAGGCCTTGGAAAGTTTTAAAGGAGCTCCCTAGGTCGGAAGATTATGGTCCCACATGAGGATCCAAGAGATACCAGACTATGTCGCGGCTTTGTAGCATGCAAGAAAGTTTGTGCTAATGGAGGAAGAGGATAAGATTGCCCGAGGAGGGGGCACCTAGAGGACCAAAATACTGAGGCTAGATAGTTAGCGGGATTTGGGCAGAGATAAGGTCAGATTAGCCCCGAGGCAAAATGAGCTCATGTTGATGCCTCAGAATAATCAAGTTCAAAATAGAAGACCATCTGTCCAGATCAATCATGTCGCTAGGGGATAGTGTACACCTCCATGAACAGATCCATGGCCCATATAATTCGGGAAATCCAGGGTAAAGGTTTTTTGTCTGAGCCCAACCTAAGGAGGTTCCCGATCGAGAAGGAAAACCATAGGGCCTATTGTTTGCACCACAATGTAAAGGGGCATGCCACAAACAGATGTAGAGACCTGCAGGAGGATGTGGAAAATTTAGTAAGAAACGACAATCTGAGTGAATACATAGACCAAGTGGCTACAAAGGCCGACCAGCGCTGATAGCGAATGACGTCAAATCGGGTGCTTGGAATGCTGAGATGATGAGGGGACAATTTCAATAGAGCCTCTCTTAAAATGGCCTTCAAAGATTTGTAAGATGGGCAATAGATCCCAAGATCATAAGTAAAACTCTTTCTTTCTCAGATAAAAGTTATTTTTACATGCCTTATTAATATTATGTGTGTTTCATGGCTCGGGCTGCATTCGTTTCGCTGAGGCCACCTTAAATTATTGGCTCGGGCTGCATTCTTTTTGTCGAGGCCACGTTAAATTATTGGCTCAGGGATGCATTCGTTCCGCCGAGGCCACCATAAATTCTTGGCCCATGGCTGCATTCGTTCCGCCGATGCCACTTTAAATTATTGGCTCATGGCTGTATTTTTTAACCGAGGCCACTTTAAATTATTAGCTCGGGGCTGCATTCGTTCCTCCGAGGCCACTTTAAATTGTTGGCTTGAGGCTGCATTCGTTTCACCGAGGCCAGCTTAAATCGTTGGCTCGGGTCCGCATTCGTTCTGCCGAGGCCATGTTGATTGCACAAGGAGATAACATTCCCTTATAGCCAAGTATTTATTATGGCTCGGGGTCGGGTTGTGTCCCACCGAGGCCTTGTTTTATTTATTGGCATGAGGTCTGAGTTTTTCCCCATGGCCATATGTTGATAGCATGATGAGGGTATTGATGAGTGGTAAATCTATCACTATTTCCCACTCACTTAACCTAATATTTTGTATAGTTTCTTGAGTCTTGTGAATATTTTGATGTGTTTTGTGTTATTTTGTAGATAAATAAAGTTTCAGGACATTCTGGAGGTGATTTGGGGCAAAACAGTAAAAATTGGAAAAAATGGCATTTCGATAATTTTGGCGCATCGCGACGCGCAATCCATTGGTGTCGCGACGCCTAACGTGCACCAGAGCTGCTAACGTGCGCTGGGTCAACGAGTCAGAAATTGAGAAGTTTGACTTTGCTAACATGCGCCGTGCCACGTGTCACCATCACAGCCGATATGCTAATGTGCGCCGTGACACGTGTCATCATCCTATGGTGCCGACAATTACTATTTCCACGTGTGCCACGTGTCATCCTACTCCACTGCCCACGTCGCCCGGACAACGAGTCAACTCTTCCACGCGTCTTGCCACGTCATCATCCACGTAAGAAGGTCAACCGAGTCAACATGCCACGTCATCATCAGCCAATCACGCTGTGACACGTGTCGCAATCCTACGGGGCCGACAATTGATCTCAGCCGCCTTGCCACGTCAGTGCCACGTCATCATAATATTGAGCTCTTAGCTGCCTCGCCACGTGTCGCCTTATCCTCTTATCTGAATCGTCACGTGTCAAGCCGAGAACATGCCACGACTCACTGTTCCAGCGTCACGACGCCAAAGGCTCTGGCGTCATGACGCCCGAAGCTTATCCGCGCCTATAAATTGAGCTCGAGATTTCAGATTTTGTTGTACCATTGTCTCCCATTTCTTTGATGTAAATAGAGAGTTATTCTCTCTCTAAGTTTCGTTTTAATTTTCCGTTTTTAGTTTTGTAATAATTTTAATTACTTTTTGTTAATAGTAATTTACTTTCTTACTTTTTACAGTTTTTACTATTCATCATGAGGAGGTAACTTCCCCAGCTAGGGTGAAAGGTAATTCTTTTACTATTACTATTTAGATTAATCTCCCTTAAAAATAATATATTCACTATTAAAATTTGACTTAAAAAGGATACCGCTATATTGGTTGGTTGGTAATTTAATTTTAATCTGGTTTAAACCTGACTAATCAAGGATACCGCCAGATTGGTCGGTTGGTAATTTAAATTTTGTTCCGCCTTTATGGCTGGTTTATTTTGGTTCCGCCTTTATGGCTGGTTACAGACAAATATTACCGCCTTAATGGCTGGTTGGACTTAATTTGACTTAATCAGGATACCGCCAGATTGGTCGGTTGGTAATATTATCACAAGTTTATATATTATTTTATGGGAGATATCTAAATTAGTAGTTGTAAAAGTAATTCCTTTTACCTTAGCATTTATTTTATTGTAATTTACCTTTCAGTATTTACTTTACCGCAATTACTTTTCAGCATTTTATGTCTTTTATTTTACCAGCCCTAGCTATGTGTCGTAACTAAATTAGTATCTAGGGTTGTGATGAATTTCAATATCACGGTTTATAAGGGGTTAGATTATAGTTTGGGTAATATAAAGATTTATTTATTGAGTCTTAATCTTAATACTTTTTAATTAACTGGCCATTAATTAAATTGACTAGGTAAACTTAAAATGAACTAGACATAGGGATTTTAAGTTTAAGACCTCAGACTCAATAGCCCACGATCTTCCTTGAGGATAGATAACCCTTTAATAGATTTCCTTACAGGATAGGAATATACCTGTCGGGCATGGGTAGCCTTAATTGGAACTTAATCTTAATGAATCTAGGTAATTTGGTTGACATAGACATATGGTTCAATTGGATTATACTAGGTATTTGTAATTGACCATCGGAAGAGGCTTTTACATAATTTAGTGTTCCAAGTTAATAAATAAATATTTTACCCAACTATAAGATAACCACTTCATCTTTAAACTGATATTAAAAGAAATCACAACCCTAGATAGTTTTTAATATTGAATTTTCTCAAAATCTACTTTCGAACAATTTTATTTACTTGTCTTTAAATTTAGAATCGTCGCCATTTCAAATCAATTAAACAACTTGTTAGATACTAGTAATCATTTAACCTCATAAAATTAATAACTTAGGTATTAAGTCCTCGTGGGATCGATACTTTTTTTACTACTTGAACGATACGTACGCTTGCGTTATACGTGTGTGTTTACGCCGGTCAAGTTTTTGGCGCCGTTGCCGGGGACTTATTTATCTTTTATTATTAGTTTAGGGGTTAGATACCTTTACTTGTATCTAATTTTCTTTTTACTTATTGTTTTTGTTTTCTTGTGTTTCAGGTTCTCAGAAACTTCATGAGACGAACCAGAAGCTTTGAACTTTGACCGCTTGACCCAGAAATTGAAAGAACCATCAGACAGTTGAGAAGGGAAAGGCGAGAAGGCCAAGAAGCTTTAGTCAACATGGAACCTGAACCTTTGGAGGTTGCACCACCAATTCCCATTCGAGACAGAACCATTCCGGTGATTGACAGACTCATTTCTTGTATTGTACTTCCTCCCTTACCAGCAAATGCAGGAGACATCAACACATGCATTCAGATGATTCAGCAGTCAGTTCAGTTTGGGGGGAATGCAACTGAAGATCCTAATGCCCACATCAGCAACTTCCTGGAAGTTTGCGGCACTTTCAATTACAACCGAGAAGCTGAAGAAGCAATGAGACTGCGTGTTTTCCCATATTCCTTGAAGGACAAAGCTAAAGCTTGGCTACATTCATTACCAGCAGGTTCTATCACAACATGGAACACTTTAGCCACCAAATTTCTTGCAAAATACTTTCCACCAGCCAGAACTGGAAAGCTGAGGAATGACATCACATCCTTTGTGCAACAAGACTCAGAAACTCTCTACGAAGCTTGGGAAAGGTACAAAGATTTACTCCGGAAATGTCCACACCATGAGATTCCAAAATGGCTTCAAGTCCAAACATTCTATAATGGACTTTCTGGAATAATGAGAACCACAATAGATGCTGCTGCTGGAGGAGCTTTAATGGCAAAAGGAGAAGATCAAGCCTGGGAACTAATTGAAGAAATGGCCAACAACAATTCTTTGTGGCCAACATAAAGGAGCATGATCCAAAGAATTGCAGGAATTTATGAAAGTGGAGCTAATACAGCAGTCAACACCAAGCTAGATCAGATATGGCAAATTCATGGAGACTCTTACCACTGGATCCACAAGTTCACCATATGGAGGAGCACCAGAATCAAACCAACTTGAAGAAACGGTGAATTTTGTCAACAATTTCAACAGACATGGGAACAATCCATATTCCAACACCTACAACCCAGGGTGGAGGAATCATCCTAGTTTTTCATGGAGCAACAATTCAGGCCAACAGCGAAACTATCCACCACCTGGATTTCAGCAACAGAACAAAGGCCAGGAGCAGGCAAATGATCCAGGAATAGCAGAAGTGCTGGCTCAGTTAAAAAGTATGATGCCATCTTTCAGAGCCAATCAGCTTCTGTCAAAGCACTGGAGAATCAAATCGGACAACTGGCCAATGCTCAGAGTTACAGACCACTAGGTAATCTTCCCAGCAACACAGAACCCAATCCAAGGAACCGAGGGAAGGAGCAATGTCAAGCCATTACTTTGAAAAGCGGTACTGAAATCAACAAAGATGTTGGAATCAAGATGTCCCAAGAAGAAGTTCCAAAAGAAGCTGAACAATAGATGGAGGAAAAAGAAGCAAACGAAAAAGAACAGATCACTCCACTCCACATTTTCCTCAGCGTCTTCAGAAAAACAAACTGGACAAGCAATTTGCTCGATTCCTGGAGGTTTTCAAAAAGCTGCACATCAACATCCCATTTGCAGAAGCCTTGGAAGAAATGCCCAGTTATGTCAAATTCATGAAAGACATTCTTTCACGAAAACGGAGATTGGGAGACTACGAAACAGTAGCATTAACGGAAGAATGCATCGCCATTATTCAGAGGAAACTTCCCCCGAAGTTGAAAGATCCTGGCAGTTTCACAGTTCCATGCACCATTGGAGAACATTATATCGGTAAGGCTTTATGTGATTTAGGTGCTAGTGTTAACTTGATGCCTTTTTCTATTTACAGGAAACTGCAGATTGGAGAAGCAATGCCTACCTCAGTTTCATTGCAACTTGCTGACCGAACACTTGCATTTCCAAGAGGTGTTGTTGAAGATGTGCTGGTGAAAGTAGACAAACTAATTCTCCCAGCAGATTTCATCATCCTTGACATGGAAGAAGACAAAGAAATACCTATCATTCTTGGGAGACCATTCTTGGCTACAGGTAAAACTGTGATTGATGTGCAAAAAGGAGAACTGACCATGAAAGTACAGGACCAAGAAGTGACCTTTAATGTTTTCAAAGCCATGAAATTCCCGAGTGATGAAAAGGAAGAAGAATGCTTCAGAGTTGATGTTGTTGAAAGTATCGTTCAAAATACTGAGCCAAATCCCACAGATACACTTGAAGCTTGCATCACCAACATGACTGAAAGTGAGCTAGATGCTGAAATCCTGGAATGTATCAACTACCTTGACAAACCATTCCGATTCAAAGCAACACACCACCGTTGAAAGTTTGGAACTACCAAAGAAAGATCGAATCAAGCCTTCGATTGAAGAACCACCACAGTTGGAGCTGAAGTTACTTCCAAGCCATCTCAGGTATGCATTTCTTGGAAACTCTTCTGAATTACCTGTTATTATTTCTTCTTCACTAACATTGGAGCAGGAAGAAAAGTTGCTGAGAGTGTTACGAGAGCACAAGAAAGCCATTGGCTGGACTATAGCAGACATTCGAGGCATTAGTCCATCATTTTGCATGCACAAAATCTTAATGAATGATGAGTACAAACCCACAGTGGAGCATCAACGGAGACTCAATCCAATCATGAAGGAAGTCGTGAAGAAAGAAATCATCAAATGGTTAGATGCTGGCATCATTTACCCCATCTCAGACAGCAGTTGGGTGAGTCCTATGCAGTGTGTACCAAAGAAAGGAGGAATTACTGTGATTACCAATGAAAAGAATGAGCTAATTCCAACAAGAACAGTGACTGGATGGAGAGTATGCATGGACTACAGGAAACTGAACAAAGCCACGAGAAAAGACCATTTTCCGCTACCATTCATTGACCAGATGTTAGATAGACTGGCAGGACATGAGTTCTATTGCTTTCTGGACGGATATTCAGGGTACAATCAGATTGCCATCGCACCAGAAGACCAGGAGAAAACTACATTTACATGTCCCTATGGTACTTTTGCTTTCCGCAGGATGCCATTTGGATTATGTAATGCCCCTGCACATTTCAGCGTTGCATGATGGCCATCTTCTCAGACATGCTGGAGCAGAGTATGGAGGTTTTTATGGATGACTTTTTTGTGTTTGGAGATTCTTTTGACCATTGTTTGCAAAATTTGGAACATGTGTTACAAAGGTGCGAAGATACAAACCTGGTACTCAACTGGGAGAAATGCCACTTTATGGTGCAAGAAGGCATTGTTCTTGGACACCGGATCTCACAAAAGGGGATTGAGGTAGACAAAGCAAAGATAGAGACAATTGAAAAACTACCTCCACCAACATCAGTAAAAGGTATTCGAAGTTTTCTTGGACATGCAGGTTTTTACAGGAGATTTATCAAAGACTTTTCCAAGATTGCTAAACCTCTATGCAATCTTCTGGAGAAGGATGTGCCTTTCAACTTCACCAAAGAATGCCAGGAAGCCTTTGAAATCTTAAAACAGAAGCTGGTATCTGCTCCCATCATTGTAGCACCAGACTGGACCCTTCCATTTGAAGTGATGTGCGATGCTAGTGATTTTGCTGTAGGTGCAGTTTTGGGACAACGCAAAGCAAAGATTTTCCACACCATTTACTACTCCAGCAGAACTTTGAATGAAGCTCAACTCAACTACACAACCACCGAAAAGGAGTTGCTCGCAGTTGTGTACGCTTTTGACAAATTTCGCTCTTATCTGTTGGGTCCCAAAGTGGTGGTCTACACAGATCATTCAGCAATCAAATATCTGATCACAAAGAAAGATGCCAAACCCAGATTGATCCGTTGGATACTTCTTTTGCAAGAATTCGACGTGGAGATTCGAGACAGGAAAGGAACAGAGAATCAGGTGGCAGATCATCTATCGAGGCTCGAGAATGGAGAAACAGCTGGCAAAGAACTGTCAATCAAAGAAACTTTTCCATGAACAACTTTTTGCCATGAACAACATGAAGTCCCTTGGTATGCTGACTATGTCAACTATATTGTGTCAGGAAAATGGCCGTTGGAATGGACAACTCAGCAACGGAAGAAGTTCTTCAAAGAAGTCAAACACTATGTCTGGGATGAAGCGTACCTGTTCAAACGGTGTGCTGATCAAGTACTGAGACGATGTGTTCCACATGAGGAAATCAACAGTGTTTTGCAACACTGTCATTCATCACCATATGGCGGACACTTCAGTGGAAACAAAACTGCAGCCAAAGTCCTACAATCAGGTTTGTTCTGGCCCACTTTTTAAAGATGCTTATCTTTTTACTTTTCAATGTGACAGGTGCCAGAGAATGGGAAATATTTCCATGAGAAATGAAGGATCGTTGCAAAACATTCTAGAAGTGGAAATATTCGATGTATGGGGTATTGATTTCATGGGACCCTTTGTTCCATCATTCGGAAATCTGTACATCCTGGTTGCTGTAGACTACGTCTCCAAATGGGTCGAAGCAATTGCATTGCCATCCAATGATTCAAAAGTGGTGATCAAATTCCTGAAAAAGAACATTTTCACTCGGTTTGGAACACCTCGGGCAATTATCAGTGATGGTTGCTCTCATTTCTGCAACAGATACTTCGATGCACTCCTATCCAAATACGGAGTTACTCACAAAGTTACCACTGCTTACCATCCACAGTCAAATGGACAGGTTGAGGTTTCAAACAGGGAGATCAAGAGAATCCTATAAAGAACCGTTGGATCAATAAGGATGGACTGGTCAACAAAACTAGATGATGCATTATGGGCCTACCGGACAGCTTACAAGACACCCATTGGTATGTCCCCATATCAATTGGTTTTGGGAAAGCGTGCCATCTACCAGTTGAGCTTGAGCACAAGGCGTACTGGGCACTGAAGAAGTTGAATTTTGATTCACAAGCTGCAGGAGAGAAAGACTGCACCATCTCAATGAATTGGAGGAGTTTCGTCTACAGGCTTATGAGAATGCCAAATTGTACAAGGAAAAGACCAAAAAATGGCATGACCGAAAAATAGTGCACAGACAGTTGGAACCAAAGCAGCAGGTGTTGTTGTACAACTCGAGGTTGAAACTTTTCCCTGGAAAGTTAAAATCTAGGTGGTCAGGTCCATTTGTGATCACTCAGGTTTTACCATATGGAGCTGTTGAGTTACTGATCCCAATACCAACAACACATTCAAGGTTAACAGTCAGCGTGTCAAGCACTACTGGGGGAGAATCATTTGAGCGACAAAAAGAAAGTGTCACACTTTCAGATTCAGCCTAACGTTCAAGAAGTCACGTCTAGCTGACGACTTTAAACTTAGTGCTCGCAGGGAGGCCAACCCATGCAAATCTTGTATATATTATATATTATTGGAGTGATTTAATTTTGTGTGTTTAGTTTTTGCAGATTAAGACATTTCAAGATGGAAGAAGCTCTCACAAATCTTCACAAGCAATTTCCTTCTCTCCCTAAAAAATCTCTGTTAAAAGTATACAAAACTCGCTTGGAACGGATGAGGTTAATAACAATTCATGGTGTTCCTAATGATATTCGTTGGGTAATTGAAACACGAGTCAGATTGGCAGGTGAGTCTTCTGACTCTTTTATTTCACATCTGCCTGGTTGTGGAAGAAGCACCTATGCAAAGAAACGTAGAGCTAAGCAAATGGATGTTTGTTACAAATGTGCACGATGGAATTGCAATACTCGTTGTCGTTCTTTAGGAATGGTGTCTGATAATCGCGAAGACAAAATTAAATTCATTAGGGATGGCTTGAGTAAGGAGTCTTTAGATGATATATCTTCGACTCTTGAGACGCATCCCAGTGGATATGTTCATATAGCCACTCGCAAATTACATACACAACTTCAAAAAGAAAGACAACTGTTAAGTCTCGGGAATCTGACTCAAAAAGACCCTGTTTGCCAATTTATAAGAAAATTGGATGGGAAGCTTGTCCCTGATGCATAGACGTCAATTAAACTATAAATTCTTGTACATATTATATCTCTTTGTCTTTTCTTAATAATTGTAATTTGTTTTGTTATTTTCTTTTATTTTCTCCGACAGGGTCCAGACCTTTTTGACTATCACGATATTATTTCGCTACTAATCGTCCTCTGGAAGATATTTGTGCTATTTTTACTCACCCTTTTCAAGTACTATAAATTCAACCCATCATTGCACTTTTGAAAACATCCAGAGTAAAACATGGAAGCCACTTCAAGAAGATGAGTTGAAAACATCTGTGTGTTTGCGTGGTAGTAGTGTTGGTACTAAACCACAATACATAGAAGCAGCACATGAATTGGGTCGAGTCTTAGCTACAAGGAATATGCACTTAATATATGGCGGAGGAAATCTTGGACTTATGGGGATCGTTTCAAAGGCCGCACAGGAAGAAGGCAGTCACGTTTTGGGAATCATCCCAAACCCCTTGGCAGAGGAAAATCTTATTGAACCATCAAACGGAGAGAGAACTTATTGTGCCAGGTATGTCTGAATGACTGGTAGAAATGATAAATCGTGTTGATGCTTTTATTGCTTTGCTAGGTGGATTTGGTACATTGGAGGAAATATTTATAGTACTATCTCGGGCGAACCTGAACATACACCAGAAACCAATGGACTGCTCAACGTTGATGGATTTTATGATTTTCTTTGTGTGTTTCTTGATGATGCTCGGAG
>SKCR01024340.1:0-182197 GCA_019454045.1 Zanthoxylum bungeanum
GAGATTCATCCGATCCAACAGTATGCTTAAAATCCTCCGCCGGAGAAGAAGCAGACGCGGAAAACTCCATGTCGTAAGTGGGAACCGCCGAAACTGGGGTAACAACGGTGATGATGATATCAAGTGTTTTTTTTTTTTTTTTTTTTTTTTTTTGTAAAAATAAATTAATGAAATTACTGGGTTTCTACCCTTTTTCGCCCCTTCTTCTTCTTCGTCGTCGACGACCTCGCTTTAGGCTGTGTTCCGAAAGAGGATCTGTTGTCATCAATCGGTGGTGTAGGATAAGGAAGAGGGTGAGTGCAGTTTAAGAAATGGAAATTTTGATGATGGGCCTTTGGGAGAAAAAAAAAAAAAAAAAAAAAAGAAAAGCTTAGCCTAAAGACTAGTGTTGTTGTCGTGTCTGTTTCTACCTCTTCTTCTTCTTCTTGTAAGATAGAGATATATAAACAGAAAATGAAACACCAAATGATATTTAAGAAGAGCATGTGCCATGATCCGCCACCTATTTGGTTAATAACATTTGGCTCCCTATATTTTTCTCTTATTCCTTAATTAACCATAACATATCTTGTAATTTTGCTTTTTGAAGTTTTTACATTATTTTCTACTCGACTTTGTTAATTAAAATAAAGTGTTGGTTGTTACAGCTTTGAAATAACTATATAAGCTTATTTTTAGTATTATTTATCTTGAATTTTTATGAGTGTATATAATTAAACTGACAACTTAACGAAATTAATATTTGTCATTAAAGAAACTACCAAATTAGTTTTGTCATTTTAAAGGAACCAATAAGAGACAGTGAAGGTGAGTTTTCACTTTTCACTGTCAATGGATACAAGTATGACTATGTGAGTGGTTTATCCATGACTAAAAGACGTTTGGTTGAAATTAAGTCAATATTGGAACCAACTTGTGTGTTAAAGAATCAAGAGTGGTGGTTAAAAGTGAAATGTAAAACTGGAACCTAAAACTAGCTAGTTTCCTTGAAATGAGATGAGCAGCAATAGTTGAGTAAAGCACTGTTTCAGAGTAGGCTGCAAGATGAAAGTGAAAGATCAAAGAATTTTTTTCATCTCTTATTCACAAAAAAAACTTTAGGTTGGACAGTGCAATACAAGTTTGATACTTGTGGTCCATGGATACGGATGACAAAAATCTTCATGGGTTCGGGGTTTTGTGGGGATCCGGTCCAATCAGGGTGGGTTCAGAATCTCAAAATATATAAAAATCTGAATTGGGTTGGGTTAAATATTTCCAATTTTTAATATTTTTTTTTAAAAAAAATATAAGATATATAGATTACAAATAAAAAATCCATTATCTTACTCTAAGATTTTTACATAAAAATTAAATATTAGCAGTAAAGTAAGTGGAGATCGGATCCCTACTTATTCCCCATCCTCATTTGAAGATAATGGGGAATATCCTCATTTTGGGAATTTCGGGTTCGTGGATTTCTAAATAATTCGGGTTCGGGTTCGGGGATCATGATCCCTGCCCGAACTTGCCCCATTACCTTCCCTATTGTTAGGGTTTTGGGCGATGGGCGCAGCGGATACGCGGTTCGGGCGAAATCGTATTTTAAAACTTTTTCGAAATACCGAATAAATTATTCAATATCTAATATGAATAATTTATTCATATTTCACCTAAACCTATTTATTCAATATCAAATATCAACATAAATAAGGTTGAAATGTCGCGAAACTTTTACGAAAACCGTTTTTCCGTAAAATGACGCAAAACATATTTTTGACTGAACCGACCACCCGACACTTATAGGGACTACCCAGGTCAGCCCCAATAATGTCAGGGCAGTTCATGCGCTGCCCGAACAGTGACGAACTCACTGTTTGGACAGCCGTCACCCGGTTGGCTCAAAAGTCACCCGGTAACGCCGTTTTTGGCCGTTTTCGCTTATTTCAACTCGGAAACACTTTTTGGAAATTGTTCCAACTCCCAAAACACTCCATTACATTCATAATACATCAAATGCATCACATAATTTCCAGTTTTGTAGAATCTGATCCAGAAACCAAAAAATTCAAATTTTTCATGCTTTAAATCCAAAATTTCAAGATTAATCTAATTAATCATAATACCAACCAAAGTAACCACATATGAACAATCCAAGAACAATTCTAGGTGTCACAAGAGTGGTCATAACACTCTAGAATAGCAACTCATCAACAATTGATCAAATTGAACAATAATTACACTAATTACTTCCAAAACTACTTCACACATGCATTTCACTTCCATCTCCATCATCCACAAATAAAAGCCCCAAAAATTCAGAATCAAATGAACCCTAGAACCCTTCTAACAACTCAAGAAATAAGAAACTAAATTTCCAAGCTTAGGGTTATAGTAGATTACCTTTAATCCTTCATTTCCTTAGCTTTTTTCTTGAATTTTCTTTTGAATCTTCATGGATTCTTCAAGCAAATTTGAAAACCCATTTTGGAGAGCATGGACGTTCATGGTGTGTGGAATAATGGGGAAGAAAATAATTTTTTCTTTTTAAAATGGAGTGACCGACTTATGTATAGTGTGGGGGCATTTTTGTCATTTTCTAATTTAATCAAATTAAATCCATTTAAAAAGAATAAATCATATCGAGTTGCCCAAGTGCTCAACGAGTACACTTCATATTGTGGGACTCTCTAAGTTTAGGTTTATCCGTCACGAAATCCAATTTCGTGTCCATAATCCACACACTCATGAATTATGACGACCACAAATAATCTCGCTAAACTATGCAAGCCAAGGTCATTGCATATGTATAATCCCTCCGTCAGGCTATCCGTATTATACCTGGGATATAGATGAAAATGTCAAATCCGTTCGGTATAAAACAATCGACTTTCAATTTACGATCTCAAAATAACACTCGGAACTGGTTTCCGAAGTTATACCACGGCTATGGATTTACTAGATCGTAAACACGTGCAGATGCCTATGCCCTGTACACAGGATTGACGGATCCTCTCTTGATACGCACTGGATATCATGAGCATCAGTCCACACCCAAAGAACAAGCGGAGGTCTGATCATGAATAGATCATTGACGTGACTGCCATCAAAGTATGGAGGATAACTCATATATCCCACTGTGGTATCTCAAGTCGAATGACCAATATGTTTGGTCAACTCGATAAGGTTCATATTGACGTTGGTGTACCATCTAGTATGAAATCTTCAGTGAGTCGTTCAGTGTCTTATCAAATAAACACCTACATATCTATACGAGTGTCTTGAGACTCATGGTTCACTGGGATAAACCATCAGACCAAGTCACGATATACGACATGTACTAGTCTCAGTGGATTTTACTAACCGACCCGTGTTAGCAAATCTTGACCAAGAACTTTATTTAAGGATATACAACTAATAGTTCGCTTCCCAATGTAAATTACAAACTACGTTGTAACTATGCACTGTACCGTAAATCCTAGGGTCTTTGTCTAATATAAACGTATCACTAAACCAGATTTAGTTTCGATCTAATCGTAATCAGATATCTAATCGTAATTAGATCGAATAAGTGTATAAAATACAAAGGTGCTACCATTAAAATAGTAATATTATGGAAAATAAAATTGATCGTATTTATGAATCGGACATAAATACGATCCAGATTGGCACTCCGAGCACCAACCCTAACAATTTCTCCCACTTGCTCTAGTGTCAATCCACGGTATCCTATACACATCTTAATGTGTATCGCATACTCATGGCCCTCAAGAGCTCACCGGCACTCAAAAGGTAGGCAACAACAAGTAAGTCTGCTTTACAAATTGAGTTTGTCCAACAAACTCAACCGTTTTCCTCAAGCATTATCATTCATATCTTGCAAAATCCAAAATTCTACATCAATATGACTCAGACGCTATATCAGTATTATGCTATAACTGTTAAGTTGTCTAAGTATATATGGATCAAATCCAAAATACTGTAAGACAACCGCAAGCATTACACTAATATGAAAACTTATAATCTATATGATCACTATGCAACTTCCAAAGTCAATACTTCATAAGTTGCAACTGATTCAACTAGTTTAGTAGAATCAACGGTGACACTTCCACTGCATCTTTTCTGACTTTATATGACTTAGACCATCTAATGTCATAATTAGAATCAAAACTAATCTGACCTTATGGTTGCTGACTAAATTCTCCATGAATTAGAAACTCGTTCTTGATATCTCAAATATCACAAAGAACATGTTTCAAGACACATCTTATGGTCTACTACATATCAAAATAACTCGTAACAATTACAATTAAATTGATATCTTTAATCGCATATAATACAATATTCATTACGCCATCATCCTATGATGTATAAGATTGAATAGACATTCTAATCAATCTCGCTTTCGACAAAGGAATCATCCTTACGAAAGATGAATATTATATATAAAAGACACGTTAACTGTCAAAACAGTTATACTAACTGTCGTACAGATAGTCTTACTGTGTCATTTTATTAGATCATATCTAATACGCGACTAATGGGAGTTTCTCAATTTTATTTCCTATATAAAACTTTATATCAAATATAAGGGAGACTACTCCCACTGCTTCCACGGAGAAAATAAGACTTAGGATATGTAATACTAGAAAGAAATTTATATGCTCCCACTGACCCTACTGACAAATACGCATTCTCTATACTTCGATAAAACCAGACAATCTGACTGATATCAAAATCAGAGAACACAGATTTCCGAAAAGTTATCTGAGTCTACAATAAGCTCCATAAGCTAGTATATCAAACTGTGATCTTAGCAGAATACAAATTCTATGGCCATTCTAGAATGAACTCTTCAAACAAAGAAATCACAATAGATTCCTCATTCGAAGAAATCACTCAAGAACGCCACTTTGCATTCTTTAGCCAAAATACACAGTTTAATATCAACATTAACCAACAAATCCTTAATTGTTCAATTAGTGCGACTAGAGACAAGTTTTCTCAGAATCTACAATAGACTACTGAGTATAACTTTCTCATTGTCATACTATAAAGGTCAAACCTTTATCGAGCTCACTTTGCTTTTGCTGCGCAAACAATTTGCACATCTTATGAACGATTCATAATGAAAGCCTAATCAAGTTCTAAACTTGATCGTAGTAAGCCATGAATAATTTTAGATCTATGGTTCAATGCTAAGTTTCGGAATCGATATCAAATATCGCTCCCACTATAAGTTATAGAATAATTTTCTTTGATAAGAAAACAACAGAATCATTAAGTATCAAATACTTTTTAAATGATTCTGACATCCTATTGAACTTATACGGAAGTTGCCTAAGGGTCTTTTTATCTTATTAATTATATAGTTCCACTTATAGTTTATCATTCTCACATTTGACTTCAATAGGTCAAATCTTTTCTGCAATCGTCAACATCCAATGTTAACCACCAAGTAACAAAATAATTTCATTACTCAGGATCGTAGAAAAGATATTCTATCAAATAGAATACAATATTCTATCAAATAGAATACATGATAAACTTTACTTGTACCTCCAAGGCGCAAGTACTTTCAATTATATAACAATTATACAAAAGAAAGTTTCAAATCTCAAACCTTTCAAGATTCGAATCTTCTATTATACATATCATATACGTAACTGTAGAAACTAATGGAACCTTAATTAAAAAGATGAATTAGTGTAACTGGAGCATAACCCCAAGAGTATTGAAAATAAATTCGGTAACACTCAATATCAACGAATCAAATAATATAAGATTCGATCACTCCCACTGACCAATTTCATCAAAATGGAATCGCAGAAGTTTAATATTGAGTTAGAATCATATTCATTAAATAATCTTAGAACTAATTGCCTTAAATTTATATGTTTGATCATATCAAACATCTTTGAACAATTCAAAGACTCGCGATGAATTTTAAAATATAGTTTTCAACACTACAAATAGAATATTCTTGAACCATTCAAAAAATATTATATCTGCGTTTCGTTAGAAACATATTGAAAGTTCTCGAACCATTCAAGACGTTCAACATGCTCTCTATTAGAAACACGTAACTAAGTCATGACAAATCATTAACTAACTTACAGAGCATAGAAAACTATCTAAGGCAATTTCTAATTCATTAAACTACATACATCCAATGTATTAGTTTAATAAATCTGTGGTCCAATGACGATAATTGGTTAAATGAGATTCAATCATATCCTGGATACAATATTCATTAAATGGATAAGGATATGTGGTGTGAACTCGTATTAAACCATCTTTTACCATAAAGAATAATCATCTAATACTTTTGTGATTAAAACTCATAAAGCACGGTTCTAAGTTATTTAGTTAACCAAATATTTTCTAAATGTTTATCTTTTCATTAATAACACTACTAGTCACTTTAAAATATGTAACAAATGTTTATACAGAACAAGTATCTATCCAATAGGCACAAGTTCTGATATCAAATATCAAAACTGTTATTAAATATTATTTTAAAGAACTAGACGGGAGATCTGGTATCTAATACCTATAGTTGTCGTATTGTGAGAATCGATATTCTTTATACACAACTATACACATCTTTTTTCTTAAGCTTTATAATTTGCGTTCAATTATTCACAACAATTACGAATGATTGATTAGCAAACTGTGTCAGACACGTGACTTCTAAAAGTCACTAAAGCCAAGAAACGTCATTATAAGATAAATAAATACTAACGAGGTTTTCTTAATGTCAGTCAAGAATCTCGAGACATGAACTAGTTCGTGTCAATTCTTACTGTACAAGAAACTATTCTTACTAGATTACTATATCATAAACCAGATATCCATTTAGATTACCTAGCGTGACTTAGTAACGAAGTCACAAACCATCTTGATTTTCAAGGAAATCGGAACAACAGTTTTCGATGGTTTCAACTAATCTAATAGTATCTAAGTCTACCGTCTTTCTAGAACCTATTCTAGAATTACACAACCATAAGTAAGGTCAGAAAATATATATGCAAGAAATATAAATGCAGTGGATTAGAAGTATAAATCTATAAACAATATAGAATGAAAAGAAAAATGAAAGCAGTAAATTCCATAAAATTACACACTGCTTAAGTTATGAATTTTTAACCCAGCGGTGTCTCCCACTACTTTACGTAATACCGTAATCCCCAACGGAAAACGGGAATTTGATAATTAAATTGAATTCCATAGTGAGAGTAGGATCCCATGAATATATTTCGACTCACAGCTTTGGCACGATCTCGCCTACGTATATTCATTAGGTAGACAACTCTTTGCCAATCACTCACCAGTGACTCCTAGTTTTGGCCCTGACAATTTCTCGTTATGACAACTTTGGCACGTTCACAAAGAGGCGTATCAAGGCTTCACTTGTCAATCACAAACTCAAGTTACCGGTGTAGTCCTGACAGCTTTGGCACGTTCAGGATTTCCACTTTTACTTGAATTTGTCCAGTATCAATATACAACCGGTATAGATAAAATCCCATAACCTACACCCTCACAGCTTTGGCACGATCTCGGATGTAGTTATAGAAAGATACCCATAAACCATACTGACAAGACGGACCAAGAAACATGTATCCAATACACGTTACTTTACAGCCATATTTTAAAAGCAGAGATTTTCCTCTGGAAGCTATAATCTACATCAAATGTAGAATTTTAATTAAATCATTTTCTAAATATTTCAATTCTACCTTAGAAAACATAACATAATTTAACTATTAAATTTCAGTTACATTTCCATTAGTGTAGAACCGAAAAGTAAAGAAACATATATAGATTCCAAGCATGGGCGAACATTAAAATTGGATTATATATCAAATATCAAGCATGAATAATGTAATGGATGAAGCATCAGACCCGCTCTGATACCATTTTTATGGGGTTTTGGGCGATGGGCGCAGCGGAAGCGCGGTTCGGGCGAAATCGTATTTTAAAACTTTTTCAAAATACCGAATAAATTATTCAATATCTAATATGAATAATTTATTCATATTTCACCTAAACCTATTTATTCAATATCAAATATCAACATAAATTATGTTGAAATGTCGCGAAACTTTTACGAAAATCATTTTTCCGCAAAATGACGCAAAACACGTTTTTGACCGAACTGACCACCCGACACTTATGGGGACTGCCCAGGTCAGCCCCAATAGTGTCAGAGCAGTTCATGGACTGCCCGAACAGTGACGAACTCACTCTTTGGACAGCCTTCACCCGGTTGCCTCAAAAGTCACCCGGTAACGCCGTTTTTGTACGTTTTTGCTTATTTCAACTCGGAAACACTTTCCGGAAATTGTTCCAACTACCAAAACACATCCATTAAATTAATAATACATCAAATGCATCATATAATTTCCAGTTTTGCAGAATCTGATCCAGAAACCAAAAATTCAAATTTTTCATGCTTTAAATCCAAAATTTCAAGATTAATCTAATTAATCATAACACCAACCAAAGTCACCACATATGAACAACCCAAGAATAATTCTTGGTGTCACAAGAGTGTTCATAACACTCTAGAATAGCAACTCATCAACAATTGATCAAATTGGACAGTAATTACACTAATTACTTCCAAAACTACTTCGCACATGCATTTCACTTCCATCTCCATCATCCACAAACAAAAGCCTAAAAAATTCAGAATCAAATGAACCCTAGAACCCTTCTAACAACTCAAGAAACAAGAAACTAAATTTCCAAGCTTAGGGTTATAGTAGATTACCTTTAATCCTCCAATTCCTTTGCTTTTTTCTTGAATTTTCTTTTGATTCTTCATGGATTCTTCAAGCAAATTTGAAAACCCATTTTGGAGAGCATGGACGTTCATGGTGTGTGGAATAATGAGGAAGAAAATAATTTTTTTCTTTTTAAAGGGAGTGACCGACTTATGTATAGTGTGGGGGCATTTTTGTCATTTTCCAATTTAATCAAATTTGGACAAATAAAGTGTAATTAAAACATGCCATGTTGACCAATAATAATTGGACAAATTCCATAACATTTATGGAAAAAGTTTAATTAATTAATTAATAATTCAAATATTTAACAATTAAATATCCAAATAATTAATTAATGTAATTATTATTATATATGTATTTTTATTTACAATAAATAACAAATACATATATTTATGGCATGTGTCAAAATCACATTTGACGAATAATTAATGTATATCTAATCGTATTATGTATCAAATATAAATACACAATAGTTATTATCGGACAAAATCCTCTAATGCATGTGTTATCGTTTAACCGATTAAACGATCTGAATTAACTCATTTAATCCGGTGAAGTATTATGAATAATCTGTATTATTCATATCGAGTTGTCCAAGTGCTCAACGAGTACACTCCATATTGTGGGACTCTCTAAGTTTAGGTTTATCCGTCACGAAATCCAATTTTGTGTCCATAATCCACACACTCATGGATTATGACGACCACAAATAATCTCGCTAAACTATGCAAGCTGAGGTCATTGCATACGTATAATCCATCCGTCACAGGCTATCCGTATTATACCTGGGATATAGATGAAAATGTCAAATCCGTTCGGTATAATACAATCGACTTTCAATTTACGATCTCAAAATAACACTCGGAACTGGTTTCCGAAGTTATACCACGACCATGGATTTACTAGATCGTAAACACGTGCGGATGTCTATGCCCTGTACACAGGATTGATAGATCCTATCTTGATACACATTGGATATCATGAGCATCAGTCCACACCCAACGAACATGCGGAGGTCTGATCATGAATAGATCCTTGACGTGACTGCCATCAAAGTATGGAGGATAACTCATATATCCCACTGTGGTATCTCAAGTCGAAGGACCACTATGCTCGCTCAACTCGATAAGGTTCCTATTGACGTTGGTGTACCATCTATTAGGAAATCTTCAGTGAGTCGTTCAGTGTCTTATCAAATTAACACCTACATGTCTATATGAGTCTCCCGAGACTCATGGTTCACTGGGATAAACCATCAGACCAAGTCACGATATACGACATGTACTAGTCTCAGCGGATTTTACTAACTGACCCGCATTAGCAAATCTTGACCAGGAACTTTATTTAAGGATATACAACTAATAGTGCGCTTCCCAATGTCAATTACAAACTACGTTGTAACTGCGCACTATATTGTAAATCCTTGGGTCTTTGTCTAATATCCATGTATCACTAAACCAGATTTAGTTTTTATTTAATCGTAATCAGATATCTAATCGTAATTAGATCGAATAAGTGTATAAAAGACAAGGGTGCTACCATTAAAATAGTAATATTATGGAAAATAGAATAACTCGTATTTATGAATCGGACATAAATACGACATGGATTGGCACTCCGAGCACCAACCCTAACACCTATGGATCTGAATTCATGCTCTAATAGGTTTTTCTACCATATATTAGAGTATTATTCCCTCGTCATATCCTGTTAGGCTTTTCCTCTTTGGGTCTGACTTCAGAAACTTCATACTCTGATGGATTTTCTACCATATATCACAATCTTCTTATTTCTCGTCAGACTCTGATAGACATTTCCTCTTTGGGTCCGACTTCATGCTCTAATTGGGTTTTCTACCACACATCGGAGTATTCTTCCCTCGTCAGACCCTATTAGGCATTTCCTTTTTAGGTTTGACTTCGGAAACTTCATGCTCTGATGAGTTTTCCTATTATACATCAAAGTCATAAATCTATCATGACTTGATGTCATAAATCTCTCATGATTAGGTGATTATTTTTTTAAGTGATAGTATTAATAATATTGGAGCATTATTGGATGGTTCGTCTTGTTAATACGAAGATGAATGACTGTTTGTGCACGAATCCTCACAAATAATATATTCATAAATAATAAAACCAAAATATAGATTATAATACGACTAGAGTGTTTTAGCCTAAATGTGCTATATTATTACTTGATTATCAAAAAGTCGATCTCTTGTTTTATGGATTCTCATACTATTTATAATACTTTATTACAAGGAAAATAAACTGACAACAGTTACATTCCATTTACGTTTTCCACTAATTGGCCCACTCCCTAGAATCTTAGAACTTGCTTATACTGGGCGGTTGTCCAGTTTAAAAGAAGAGAAAAGAATTAATTGGTTGTTTGATTTCTTATTTAGAACATTCATGTCATTAATGAGATGATATTCCAGGCTCATTCCTTGTGTGACTTCTGCTTGCCTTTGTTCGGGCCGAGCCTGATATAGAATTTCTATCGGGGGGCTCTGAATTCAGACAATGATGGAGGTTTTCATATCACATTCTGACGATAGGTTATGGCGTCAGACTCTGATGGAAGTTCTCGTACCAGATCTGACGATAGGTTCTGGCGTCAGACTCTGACGACGATAGGTCCCAAAGACTGGTTCTGACGAGAGGTACTGAAGCCCTCTTCATCTAGCCACATGTCATTTTACCAAATGCTTGATTTTCCCCTAAATATTCCCCATTTTATTTGCGTTATTTTGAAAAATAGCGAAAATAAACTATTTCTTGAATGTTTAAAAAAATCAAGTGGGCCCCCCCGCCTATACTGAAAATATGGCTCTTGAGTGCCTTGGATCGCCTCATTCTCTTACAGTCCCATGCTCAGTACAATATCATCAGCCATGTGAATAGTATCAAGTGTTATCGCATTGGTTGGGATGACCGCGTCAAGCCTCAAAGATCCTGCTGACAGAACCTACCATGGAGGTCTTGATGAATGTGACATGATTGCGGGGGTCGTGGATTAGAACTAGGATCCAGATGATTATAACCAATATCGGGGCCTCAGAATCAGCTTTTTAGATGATTTGGAGGATGAAGCTGAGGAAAGTCTGGGTTTTCAAGATACTGCAAATCTTCGGGTGCTGGCACACATCTTCATATTGACCCAAATCTCATACTGCTCCATTCAAGGGTTGTTTCCCCTCAAGATGTTCCTGCCTTCGCTACTCATAATGTCCATTATGCTATTTTGATGCTTCCGGATCCTCCTGTCTGGGTTTTCAAGATATTGCAAAATCTTCGGGTGCTGCCACACATCTTCATAGTGACCCAAATCTCATACTGATCCATTCAAGGGCTGTTTCCCCTCAGGATGTTCCTGCCTTCGCTGCTCATAATATCCATTCTGCTCTTCGATGCTCATAATGTCCATTCCGCTCTTTTGATGCTTCCGGATCCTCCTTCTCTTCTAGGCTTGCCAGCCCCTATTATGGAGCATTTTTCAGCCATTTTACCTGTTGTTGTTCTGTATTTAGAGGGCACGCTTACTTCTTCAACATGTCCTATTTTTTCCATGAACTTACAAAATAATATGTTATAGATGTACATGGCCTTCGAGGATGCCCAGCGTCGAGTTTCTAGGAAGTGGAGATGAATTCTCAGACCTCTTCCCCTCTTTTATTTTTCTATTATTTTGGACTTTTAGTTTTATGGAAAAATATGTACAATACTCTAATGAATAATACCTTTCATTTTGTAACATTTATTATGGTAATGAATATTTTGGGCCTTTTGGAGAATTTTGCATTTGTCCCTTATCGTCAGATCTTGATAGATTGTTCCCTCTCGGGTTTGAATTTTTAGATTTTCATACTCTGATGGGATCCTTCTGCCATACATCAAAGCCTTCCTAGATGGTCATCATCAAATCTTGATAGGTTGTTCATCTTTGGGTCCGACGCTATGAGTTTTCGTACCCTGGTGGGCTTTTCTACCATACATCAGTCTTCTCAGATTCTTCTTTTCCTATTCGACTCGGGCATGTTGTTCTTTTTTAGGTTTAATGTCATAGATTTTCATACTCTGATGGGTTTTGCTGCCACGCATTAGAGTCTTCTTTTTTCTTGTCATACATTGTTAGGCATTCCCTCTTTGGGTATGACGTGTTGAAACTTCATGCTCTGATGTGTGTTTCTACCATACATCGTAGTCTTCTTTTTCCTCGTTAGACCCTGACAGACGTTCCCTCTTTAGGGTCCGGGGTTCAGAAACTCCATGTTTTCATTGGTTTTTCTATCATATATCATAGTTTTCTTATTTCTCGTCAGACCCTTATTGATATTTACTCTTTAGGTCTGGCTTCATGCTGTTAGGGTTGGTGCTCAGAGTACCAATTCGGATCGTATTTATGTTCGATTCATGAATACAAACAATTTCTTTTTCCATAATATTACTTATTTATGGTAGTACTTCTTGCTTTTATATATATATTCGATCTAATTACGATTAGATTGAAACTAAATATGATTTAGTGATATGTATATATTAGACAAAGACCCGATAATATATAATGTAGCACACAGTTACAAAGTAGTTTGTAATTGACATTGGGAAGTGTCACTACTAGAAGTATATTATCAAATAAAGTTCCTGGTCATGATTTACTAAGACGGGTCATTTAGTAAAATTCATTGAGACCAGCGCACATTGTATATTGAGACTTGGTCTGATGGTTTATCCCAATGAACCATGAGTCTGGGGAGACTCGTATAGACGTGTAGGTGTTTATAGTGGATAAATACTAAACGACTCATCGAAGATTTCCTAATATATGGTACACAACGTCAATAGGAATCTTCTCAAGTTGAGTGAGCATAGTGATCATTCGACTTGAGGTACCACTGTGGATGTATGAGGTATCCTCCACACTTTGATGACAGTCACATCACCGATCTATTTAGATCAGACCTCCGCCTGTTCGTTGGGTGTGGACTGATCCTCAAGATATCATGTGCGTATCAAGATATGATACATCAGTTCAGTGTACAGAGCATAGGTATTCAATGTGCAATTAGAAATCTGTTAAATCCATGGGCCCGTGGTACACTGTAGAAGTAAGTTCTAAGTGTTATTAAGAGATTGCTAATAGAATCGTCGACGAGATTATACCTATAGAGATTTGACATTTTTATCTTTATCTCTGGGATAATCCGAATACCTGTGACGGAGGGATTATACGTATGCGATGACCTCGACCTGTATGGTTCAGAGAGTTTATCCGTGTTCGTCATAATTTATGGTTGGGTAGATTATGGACACGAAATTAGATTTCGTGATGGATATGCCTTAAACTAGAGAGTCTCACTAATAAGATATACTTGTAGGGCACTAGGGCAATATTTATAAATAGTACTGATTATTTATAATTCGTTTAACGGTTAAACAAAAATACATGCGTTTGGGATCTTTCGGTCATTTATTAAATGTCAAATTGTGATATTTGATATTTATAATTAATATATGTATTTTGATTATTTAATGTAATTATAATACATATATTTAAGATATTTGATTATTCAAATGTTGAGTAATTAAATTAATTAAATAATAAATATCTTATACTTTTATAAAGTAAGATAAATAGCTTTATTCTATTGGATAAAATGGCTAATTTATATTGGATAAATTGGCTAGTTTTAATTGGTACAAGTTGTGATATATTAAATATTAATGGATAAGTATCACAATTTTATCCATTAAATCTTTTTCCAATTAATTGTTTATTGTAACAAAAATAGAAAATAATTGGTTATTATTTTTTCCTTTATTCAGTCAACCTAAGGAAATTATAAAAGCCATCTTTTTCTTTTTTGTTTCACAATTCAAGAACCCTAAAATCAAAATACAAAGAAAGATAGAGAGAAAAAATGAGAGAAAGAAGAGAAAGTTTGGAAAATCAAAGATTTTAATAAGTTTTTCTTACTTTCTTCTTCATGAAAATTATTTCTATCATACTAGGCTTCAATATGTGTAGCTTAGTTTCTTCTCTATTCTTTTGTGGATGTATTTTGATGGTTGGGAACTTGATAGAAAGATGGAAGCATGTATATATATTAAGATTGCATGAAATTATTTCTTAAGCATTCTTTTTAACCATTTGATGGTGAGTTGCCATTCTAGAATTACTTAGCCACTCATAAATAACCTATAATTGTTCTTGAGTTATTTCATGATGGTGAGACTTGTTTGGTATGGTGGGAATTGAATTAAAATGTTGAATTTAATTAATTTGGTGTTAATTTGTCAATTTGTTGAAATTATAAAATTAGGGTTCGTAACCCTCTCCAAATTTGGGGCTTTTCATATATGTGTTAATTAATGATGTATATATGATGCATATTAATTTAGGTGTTGATTGGATTTGATCTTGAATGGTTTTGAACCAATTTGGACTAAAGTGCAATTCTTGGAAACTTGAGGGACCTCTCGGTATATTGAAAAAATTATTTTCTTGAATTGCAATTTGTATTTTGACATTTATGACATGTGTAAATCATTTTGGTAGTGATTGGGAATCATCTAATTATGTATTTGACAGATTAGGACTAAAATGATCAAAATGTAAAGTTTATGGGCATTTCCGTAATTACTGAAAAATCTGGAAATTTTTCAGATTTCTGTTTTTAATGGATATTTGATGTACAAATCATTTTTGTTGTGATTGGAAATCACCTAAACTTGTTTTGAACAACTTATGGCTAAAATGATGAAAATGGAAAGTTTTGGGGTCTTATGGTAATTTATTGAAATTATGATTTCCGAGTTAAAAAAGTTTCTGTTTTTTTAGTATTGAGCGATTAAAATAAATAAGTTTATTTTAATTACCTAAGAAAAATTAAAGAAATGAAAATTTTGATTTTCCCGAATTCCGCTGCGTAACCCGGATATTTTGCCCAAAACCCCAACACATGCTCTGATGGTTTTTCTACCATACATCAAAGTATTTTTCCCTCGTCAGACCTTGTTAGGCATTTCCTCCTTGGGTCGGACGGTCATTATTATGACGGGTTTTTCTACTAAACGTCAGTCTTCCTTTTCCTCGTCGGACCTTGATAAACATTTCTTATTTTGGTCTCATGTTTTGAAATTTCATGCTCTGATGAGTTTTTCTACCATATATCAGACTCTTCTTATTTCTCGTCAGATCTTGATAAGAATTTCCTCTTTAGGTATGACTTTAGAAACTTCTTGCTCTGAAGGGTTTTCTTACTATACATCAGACTCTTCTTATTTCTTGTTAGACCTTGATAGCGTTTTCTATTTGGGTCTTAATTCACGTTCTGATGAGTTTTTCTACCATACATCGGAGTATCATTCCCTCGTCAGACCCTGTAGGCATTTCCTCTTTGGGTCTGACTTCAGAAACTTCATACTGTGATGGATTTTTCTACTATACATCAGAGTTTTCTTATTTCTCGTCAGACCATGATATGCATTTCCTCATTGGGCCTGACTTCATGCTCTGATGAGATTTTCTACCATACATCATAGTATTATTCCCTCGTCGGACCCTGTTAGGCATTTTCTCTTTGGGTCCGACTTCAAAAATTTCACGTTCTGATGGGTTTTCCTATTATACATCAGAATCTTCTTATTTCTCGTCAGACCCTGTTGGGTATTTCCTCTTTGGGTTTGACATTTTGGGTTTCTTTCTTGAGATGGCTAGGTACTGGAGGGTTTTTCTACCATGTGTCAAACCTCTTTTGTTTATAGTAAGCCCACGACGTAATGAATATTGGGCCATCAAATAGTAAGAATATTTCATTTAAATTGAAGTATCTTACTTATAATTTTTTTAAGCATTTGTGCATTCAATGTTCCAGGTACTGTATTTTTATTTGTAGCATTCATGAGTTTGTAGGTTCTCATGTCTAGGTTCTCACTGACCTCGAACGAACCCTCTTATTATTCTCTTAGCTTTCCCTCTTGCTGGACCTCCTGAGGTCCTGAATTCCTTCCTATCTCTCTGTGACATTCTTTTCCTCAAGTCTTGACTTTGCTAGATTCTAGTTCGGGTGTTACGACCTTGATTTGCTAATGTGATCGCAACGGCTTGAAACATCCTGGTTTTATTCTCTATCAGCTTCAACATGCCCTCTACTCTGGTCCGTATTTCTGACATGTCATGCGGAAGTCCCTTCTAGAACTCCTCATGAATGTAGAACCCGCTGTCCAACTCTCTGATAAAGAATGTTGATGCTAACTTCGAGTCTAGGTTATTGACAGTGTTCATCTTGTAAATGAACCTCTGTAAATATTGATTGGGAGGCTCATTGTACCTATGCTCCAACTGTAGGTTTGCTATAGTAATTTCAATTGGATGGTTTCCATGGTACTACTCAATGAACCTCCGCCCCAGATCTTTAAAACTCTATATGGAAATTGCAAGAACCAAAAGAGGGTGTTGCCAGCAAGAGTGGTAACGAACAACTTGCACATTAGAGCCTCGTTGGTGGTTTCCAGTGAGATCCTCTGCCGAAACTGAACCAGGTGAAAAACTAGGTCTGACTTCCCAATGTACTTATCAAAGCTGGGTAGAGTGAAGTCTCAGGGCTTCAATTCCTATTCGATCTACTTCTGGAATGGTGAGGTGGGCATCCCCATTATTGTCAGGTCAACCAGATCTGTCGAGGTTTGTACCTGAATGCCTTTGATCCTCTTTGCTATTGTCGCCACCAACTTTTCGTCGATAAATTCCTCCCTCTAGTAGACATCCATTTTGTTACCACTCACATCCAGACTTTTACCCTTCTCCTCCTACTCCACATTTTTTCACGTCTGACCCTGATTTTCGTAGCTCTCTACATCAGAATTTGCATCATCAATGTTAATGGGGCTCCATCCCGGGGCCATTCGTTGTGGTTTTCCTTTGGATGTCCCTCATTGCGGAGGTTCATTGAGCATAGGCTTTGAGCGCCTGATTCTCTTGTTGCATAATGACACGCTCAAAAAGTGGTTCTTTACTCCCAAGTATAAGAGTGTCGAAGTAATAAAATAACTCGGTAAGTCCGGGGTCGATCCACATTGAATAAATTTAATAGAATAAAATAATAATTCAACTAATAAAATACTAGGGCTAGATGATCCACTCTTGATATTTCAAATATAAAATAATTTTTACTTTTTATAAAATATAAATTATAATTATTTCTCAATCAATTTATTTCATAATTATCAGGTATTAATTATGCCAACACATGTGATATGTCTTGTCGATAATTAGTCCCGCCAAAGTACTAAATATGCCAAAACATATAAAACCAGCCATAAAGGCGATGATATCATTTGTCTATAACAAGTCCGGTTAGGTACTCAATTATGTTAAATATATAAAACCATTCATATAGGCGGTAACAAAATTTGTCAATAATTAATCCAGTTCTTTGATAGTCCATTCTCTCTCATTTATGGGATTCAAGTATTATCAATGTCAATCGGGGACTGTCTACAGCTAGTCAAGAGTCCTCAATAAACTAGAAAGAGTATGAATTTTATTTGGAAAATTATCACAATTTATAAAATATAATATAAATAAAAATTATATATATTTTCATACCAAGAGTTTCACCCTTAACCCTAACATGTTACAAATTTACAAAATAAGATTTAAATAAAAACACACATGATTTTATTAATAAAAGAAAAGGAAATTACAAAAGAGATAAAATAAAATAAAACACACAAGATACTTACCCAAAATCTCCCGAAAGGGGAAAATTAAATAACATCCGGACCGGATGGGAGCTCTTCATACTCTCCCCCTCAAATTGAGGTGTCGAGCACCTCATTTTATATATTATATAATGCATTTGCTTTTTGCAAATGCAAAGCAATTTGCAAAAAACAAATGCATTATTGCCATTAGGGGTGTACACGGGTCGGGTTGGGTCGAGTTTTTTGAAATTTTGTGAGACCCGATCGGGTCGGGTCAAGGGAAAGTCGGGTCGCAGGTCGGGTCACTCGAAAGTGGAACCCGATCGGGTTCGGGTCGGGTCGGGTCATTTAAAAAAATAATTTTTTTAATGAATTAATTATTTTGAAATATAAATATTAGGTATTTTATGTCCCAAAAATTATCATATATATAAAGTTTTAAAACAAAAAAGTAATAAATAAATGAAATAATAGTAAAAACCTTAAAAATAATAATAAAAATTTTAGAAAAATAATAAAATTTGTATAGGGTCGGGTCGGGTTTTGGTATCAAACCCGTTGCCCAACCCGAAAATTTCGGGTCGAGTCGGGTCGGGTTGAAATTTTGCAAATTTTTTTATGAACCTGCACGGGTCGGGTCAGGTCATGTCGGGTCGGATCGGGTCGCGGGTTGACCCGACTTATGAACACCCCTAATTGCCATCCACCAAAAAAACTTTCAGTGGATGCAATTATATAGAGGTGGCCACGGTTCGGTTCTGGTTCCGAACTGGAACCGAACCGTACGGTTTTCGGTACCACACTTAAGTGGAACTGAAACCGGAACCGAACCGTACGGTTCCGGTTCCGATTCCCTTCGGGTTTTTTTTTTTTTTTTTTTACTTTTTTGAAAATAAAAAAATTGAGATTTAAACATTAATTGGGGATTATGATTCGTCTTGGAACCTTACGATTCCGGTTGGAACCGCTGGAACCGTTCAGTTCCAACCGGTTCGGTCAGGGTAAGAACCCTAACCGAACCGGTCAGGTTCCGGTTTGGTTCCGGAACCTTGGCCTGGTCTAACAATATATATATATATATATATATATATGGGACCTCGTAAATATATTTTATATATAACATAATAATAATACAATACATGTGTAGCTAAATAAAACATAAGCTCATTTTTTGCCAATCTAAACACGATGAATATTTTCTAAGTCCGATTTGAACCTAACTGTCACGCTCTTTTTGTGTATTCTGGGTCCTGGAATTCAGATCTCATATTCATTTTTCCTGTTGAGCTTCTGAAGAAGTATTTTACCTACGCAATAAATAAAAATACACAATAAAAATATACAAAACATAAATTTAATTACTATTTTATAAATATTCTAAATTAAGGGGATTAATGAAACTACAAGTGTAAAATGATTAATTTTTATTTTAATAAATATGTATTTTTTAGTGTTCATCACACCCCCAACCAGCTTATTACTAGTACCTAGTAATTTGAGGAAAATTTTTAAAAAGACAAACTCTTATCCAAATTAATAATTATTTTCTTTCTTTCTAAATGATCAAATAAGTAAATTCTCCAGTACTTTTTACTCTTCTTTCATTCACACATAAAATAATGTATCAATCAATTCATTGTACCTATAATATTCACAGGTCTTGTTGAAAAGAGAATAATATTTTATCCTAAAATTATATTAGAGTTCACACCTTTTGGCAATGAAAGTTTATTTATAAATACAAAATTAGTTTTTTTTTTCTTTTTTTTAAGAAAATAATACATCTTTAATCCTTGTAACGAGCTTTAGGTCAATGACTCTCAAACCAGTTGGCTTTAGGGCACTAAGTGTTAAGACACCCATACAGACTTAATTACTCGGATCTCAGATGTTAAAAAGAAGAAGTGTTTGATTTTCCTTAAGCTTTCTATTTAACCCATGTAACGAGCTTTGGGCCAGTGACTCCCAGACCAGTGGGCCTTAGGGCACTAAGTGTTAAAACACCCATACAGACTTAATTGCTCGAGTTAGAGAGGCTACACAATTGAACTTATTCACACATTTTTTTACAAACTCAAGCTATACTGTTTTACGCGAACAATCATTGTTTGCTAAGGCAAGATGTTCGGTTACTAAGTAAAAGCATGATTATTATTTTTTTGAATAAAAACATAAATTCCACTGCCTTTAGGTGCTACCTCCAACAAACTAGAGAACTGAATATTACAAAATTTTCACTTACAATCAATGTTCATATGTTACTGTATATGTTGATAATACCTGTCAAATGAGCATATGAAGATCAAATTTAATCAATATTATGGAGAATTCACAAATTTAAAATGATACAAAAGGAAAGAAACAAAAATAACTTGTTACAAATTACATTAAAAACAAAAATAATTTTTTTTATTTCTTTACACACAAAATAAAATAATTTTTTTAAAAATAAAAATAAAAACATTCTAGTCAATTATCCTCTCCCCAACCAAATTGAGACATGTTCCCCAATATCTAAATAAGAAGAAGTAGAGTTTAGAAGACATTACTAGATTCGTGTGGTAGTGACAATTGAATTTACAATACTGCTACTAAAAAGAAAGATTATAGCTAAAAAAATAAAAAATCAAAATCAAAATAGTAAATTGAAATGTAGTTGTGATTGTGGCTCATATCTTCCTCCGGTTTTACGTCCAGTAACGACTTGAATGCCCTCTAGGGGTCGAAGATATGTTTCTCATCCAATTTTCTTATAAATCGGTAAACAATGTCTTTTAAAGTGAGATTCCAGAAACTATAATTTAGCAAAGTGATTTTTTTTTTTTTTACAAAACAACAAAAAATATAAAGATTTTTTTTTAAAAAAACACAAAAGTGAAAAAAAATATAATAATGTTAAATTATTACTCTATCTATTAAGTTTTATTCCCCGGCAACAACGCCAAAAACTTGACATGCTCAAAAAGTGGTTCTTTACTCCCAAGTATAAGAGTGTCGGAGTAATAAAATAACCCGGTAAGTCTAGATTCGATCCACAAGGAATAAATTTAATAGGATAAAATAATAATTCAACTAATAAAATACTAGGGTTAAAGGATCCACTCTTGATATTTCAAATATAAAATAATTTTTACTTTTTATAAAATATAAAATATAATTATTTCCCAATCAATTTATTTCATAATTATCAGGTATTAATAATGTCAACACATGTGATCCTTCCTGTCGATAATTAGTCATGCCAAGGTACTAAATATGCCAAAATATATAAAACCAGTCATAAATGCTGTGATATCATTTGTCTATAACAAGTCCAGTTAGGTACTCAATTATGCCAAAATATATAAAACTAGCCATATATACGATAACAAATTTGTTAATAATTAATTCAGATCTTTGATAGTCCACACTCTCTCATTTATGGGATTCAAGTATTATCTGTGACAATCGGGGACTGTCTACAGCTAGTCAAGAGTCCTCAATAAACTAGAAAGAGTATGGATTTTATTTGGGAAATTATCACAATTTACAAAATATAATATAAATAAAAATTATATATATTTTCATACTAAGAGTTTCATCATTTACCCTAACATGTTGCAAATTTATAAAATAAGATATAAATAAAAACACTCATGATTTTATTAATAAAAGAAAAATAAATTACAAAAGAAATAAAATAAAATAAAATAAAACACACAAGATACTTACCCCAAATCTCCCGAAATAGGAAAATGAAATAACACACGGATCGAAAGGGAGCTCTCCATCTCCCCCCCTAAAATTGAGCTGTCGAGCACCTCCTTTTATAGGAGGTGCCTTGGCACCTAATTACAAAAAAAAAAAAAAAAAAAAAATTATATAATGCATTTGCAAAAAACAAATGCATTATGGTCATCCACCAAAAAAACTTTCGGTGGATGGCAATATATATATATATATGTATATAAAATATTGGTGGGACCTCCAAAATATTATATATAAAAAATTTCGGTGGGACCTCCTAAATATATTTTATATATATTATAATAATAATAATACAATAAATATGTAGCTAAATACAACATAAGCTCATTTTGTTGCCAATCTAAATACGGTGAATATTTTTCAAGTCCGATTTGAATCTAGCTGTCATACTTTTTTGGGTTTTCTGGGTCCTGGAATTCTGATCTCCTATTCATATTTCCTATTGAGCTTCTGAAGAAGTATTTTACCTACACAATAAATAAAAATGCACAATAAAAATATACAAAATATAAATTTAATTATTATTTTATAAATATACTAAATTAAGGGGATTAATGAAACTACAAGTGTAAAATGATTAATTTTTCTTTTAATAAATGTGCGATTTTTAATGTTCATTACATAACCTGCATCAGTTCATGTAACTATTTTTTCGTGGCCTGCATCTGGTCCTCAATTTGCTTCATCACCTCGTTCCTCATCATCGAGATGTCCATCATGGGCATCAGATGATTGGATACTTCCTCATCTTAGTGAACATCGGACGTAGAGATTCTAAACTCCTTATTCGTCAGGGCTATTCTTACTTGTTTGGTTGAGTGAATTTTCTTGGGTTCAGTAATTACAAAAAATCATAAACACAGCTTTTCATCTCAGGTTTCCCACAGAAGACGTCAATTGTTTGTGTAGGAATCTTCACAAATAATATATTCATAAACAATAAAACCAGAATATCGATTCTAATGAGACCAGAATGTTTTAGCCCAAAGGAGCTCTATCATTACTTTATTATCCAAAGATCGATCCCTTATTCTAGGGATTCTCGTTCTATTTATAGCACTTCATTATAAGAAAAGTAAAATGACAGCGGTTACATTCCACTGACATTTCCCACTAATTGGCCACTCCATAAAATCTCGAAACTTCCTTATTCTGGGCGGTTGTCCAGCTTAATGGAACATAAAGTATTTAACTGGTTGTCTGATTCATTGTTTATAAGATTTGTGTCATTAAGAAACTGATATTTCGGGCTCATTTCTAGTGTGACTTTTGCTTGCCTTTGTTGGAGTCGGGCCTAATAAGGACTTTCAATCGGAGTGTCCTGAATTCAGATTATGATGGAGGTTCTCGTATTAGATTCTAACGATAGGTTCTGGCTTCAGACTCTGATGATAGGTTCTGGCATCAGACTCTGATGATAAGTTCTGGCGTTAAGACTCTGATGATAGGTCCCAAAGGCTGGATCTGACGGAATGTCCTGGAGCTCTCTATATCTAGTCACATGTCTTTTTACCAAATGTTTGATTTTCTCCGAAACAATGACAAATATAGAAAAATAATATGCATGTAAAACATATTGATATGAATGATGTTTTGATCACACTGTTTTAAAAATTAATCATTCTTTTACTTGCATGTATATTCATCTACATTTGAAAAAAATATATATTTTATTTTATGGCATAATACAAGCTATGGTATTCTCAAGCTTCATTAGATAATAAACATGTCACATTATGATATCTAATAGATTAATTAATTAAGTATAATTGATTAGATAACAACATATCACATTGTGTATAATTGAAGGATTCTAAATGTGAAATTTATATAACTTCTCATTAATTAAATTTTATTTACGAAAGAAAAATCACTGTATTCATATTATACACTATTCATGTCAATAATAAAAGGAAGTGGCCCAAATATATTTTTCATTATTAATGATTATTTATCAAATATTACACAATGTCTGTCCCTTTTTCGTGTTTGATTTATCTCTAGGACAAATATCTTATCATATTATCCTCTTAATAATCTCTTTTAAAACGAAAATTTAAAAACAATGCAATAATTGACAACACTGTTGGGGTTTTAGAGGGCAATTCTAAGTAAACGCAGCGGAACACGGAAAATCAAAATTTTTCAATTTCAATAATATTTTTGGATAATTAAAATAAACTAATTTATTTTAATTACTCAATACTTAAAAACTGAAATTTTTACCTAAAAATTAAATTTTTCATTAATTACCGATTAGCCCCTAAACTTTATATTTTGATAATTTTAGTCCTAAATTGTCAAATATAATTTTAATTGATTCCAAATCAATCCCAAAATGATTTATACATGAAAATACAAGTTACAACAAAAAACCCAATTGTTTGTCAAATTGTCGAGAGGGTACTCAACTTTCCAAGATTTGCACTTTAGTCCAAATTTGTCAAAACAACTCAAGATCCAATCCAATCAACACCAAATTAATTGTACATCATATATACATCATTATTTAACACATATATGAAAATTCCCAAATTTGGAAAGGGGTATAAACCCTAATTTCTCAAAATTGTCTAATTGATCAATTAACACCAAATTAAATAAATTCAACACTTTAACTGAATCTTTACTACACCAAACAAGTCTCACCACCATGAATAAACTAAAGAACAATTCTAGGTCATCAATGAGTGGCTTAGCAACTTTAGAATAGCAACTTGATTATCAAATAATCAAAAGAATGCTTATTAACTCTTTATAAGTTTTCTTTAGTCATTATACATGCTTACATCTTTCTACCAAGTTCCCAAACATTCAATCACATGCACAAAAGAGTAGAGAAAATTCTAAACTACAAAAGTTGAAGCCTAGAACTATAGAAATAATTTCTAATTGAAGAAAGTTGAGAAAAACCTACAAAATCCAATTTTGCTTCAAGGTTTTCTTCTTGTTTCTTCACTTTTCTCTCAATCCTTATCTTTGTAATTTTTTTGGTAACTTGATTAAAAAACAAAAAATGAAATAAAATGTTTATATATTTTCCTAAGCATTGCCGAAAAATGGGCAAAAAAAATATTAGCCAAGTATTTCATTTTTGTTTCGATAAATAAATGGAAAATGAATTAATAAATTTGTGGTAATAAATCATTAAACCATTTAATGAAATCCACAAATGTTCCAATTAAATCAAGCCATTTAATCCAATCAAATTAGGGCATTTGCTTACTTTAATAAAGTAACTAGATATTTATTATTTAATTAATTTAACCATTTAATATTTAAATAATCAATTAATTAAATACAAATATCTTAAATATATGTATTATATTTACATTAAATAATTAAAATACATATATTGATTATATATGTCAAATATCACAATTTGACATTTAACAAATGACCGAAAGATCCCAATCGCATTTATTATCGTTTAACCGTTAAACGACTTATAAATAATCAGTATTATTCATAAAAATTGCCCTAGTGCTCTACGAGTATATTTTATTAGTGAGACTCTCTAGGTTCAGGTATATCCATCACGAAATCTAATTTCGTGTCCATAATCTACCCACCGTAAATTATGACGAACACGGATAAACTATCTGAACCATACAGGTCGAAGTCATTGTATACGTATAATCCCTCTCACGGGTATCCGGATTATTCCAGATATATAGATATAACGTCAAATCTCTATAGATATAATCATGTCGACGTTTCTATTAGTAATCTCTTAATAACAATTAAAACTCACTTCTACAGTGTACCACAGGCCCATGGATTTAACAGATTACTAATTCCACATTAAATATTTATGCTCTGTACACAGAACTGACATATCCTATCTTGATACGCACAAGATATCTTGAGTATCAGTCCACACCCAATGAACAGGCGGAGGTCTGATCTAAATAGATCAGTGACGTGACTGTCATCAAAGTGTGGATGATAACTCATATATCCACGATGGTATCTCAAGTCAAAGAATTACTATGCTCACTCAACCCGAGAAGATTCTTATTGACGTTGGGGTACCATCCATTAATAATTTTTGGTGAGTCGTTCAGTGTTTATCCGATATAAACACCTACATGTCTATACGAGTCTCCCGAGACTCATGGTCACTGAGAAACCATTGAAATCCAATATTTCAATATACGACATATACTAGTCTCATCGGGTTTACTTACTGATCAAGTAATTGTAAACCTTAACCAGGAACAGTTAAAAAATGATATTGTTATGATACTACTCAATGATAGTTGCGACGCTTTTGTAACTGTATCATAGACAATCACTCTAAGGTCATTTACGTCTTTACCATATAATGAAGAAGAAATATTAAAGAAACAGTTCATTTTATTCACTAATAAAATATTTACAAGAGTATTTACAGGGAAATATATAAGAAATTGACGCTTTGAGCACCAACCCTAACAAACACCACCTTATTTATTAAATTCACACACTACAAGAAAATGGACCTTTAATGTTGAAATCTTTAACATCGAAACTTTTTTTGACGCTAATAAACCCTTTAGCGTCAAAATTTAAATTCTACGCTAAATGTCAAAAATTTAAATATAACTTTAGAAGACGAGAGTTTTTTTAAATATTAAAAAAATAAAGAAATAATAATATCATTTAGCGTCGATCAATTTAATTCGATGCTAAATCATAAACTTTTAGCATCGAATTGTAATTTTGACGCTAAATGGTAAATTTAAAATTTGCAATTTCTCACATTCTAAAATTTGAATTTATCGCCTAATAAAATTATATTTAAATTTTTTGACATTTAGCGATGAATTTTCGACACTAAAATCAAAATTTCGACGGAAAATAATTACCGTTATTTGAGAACCTTTAGCGACGAAATAGGTTTTCGTCGCTAAATGTTATTTTTTTTCCTATAAATTCATTTGCTCTTTCATTTCTCGTATTCTCACTTTTTTTCTATGATACTCTTATTTCCTATCTAAAATTCTTTTTTCCTTAAGGGTTTTGTTTTAGTTTTTTATTTTATTTTATTTTATTTTATGTTAACATTCAATGTTTTTATTTTTATTTTTTTTGTAGGGGAATATGAAGATGAAGAAATTGTGGAAATGAAGACGGTGAAGCAAATGAAGAATATGAAAGTGAAGATGAAGAAAATATATAGAAAATTATAGTTTATCATTTTATCTTTTTTTTTGTTGTTGTGATAAATTTTATAATTTTATTTTAATATCAATAAAGATATCATTGTTATAAATTTTTCTATAAAAAAATTATAATGATGTTCTTATATTTTCTAAAAATTTAATTACTTTTGTAATGAAATTTAGTTTGAAAATAATTTGTAATGTCAATTTGTTTATAATTAGTTTTTAAAACTAATTATAACGAATTATTTATTTATTTTTTACTATTTTCATCTTTAGCGTCGAAACATTTCGTCATTGAAAGTCTTTTGCGTCGAAATAAAATTTTGACGCGAAAACTTGGTCGAGAAATGTATTTAGCGTCAAAAACCGATTTCGATGATAAAGATAAGTACTTTATTGATAAAATATTTTGTCGCTGAAGATATATTTTTAGCGTCGAAATTAATTTTGACGCTAAATACCTTCCTCGATCAAGCTTTCGCGTCAAAATTTTACTTCGAATAAGAGGACTTTTAGCGACAATTTTTTTTTACGTTAAAAGTCAATTTTGTTGTAGTAACCATGCATAAAGAAAGTGATTCAACTCTATTTAAATTAGATTTCACCATGAAGCGAAAGTGAAGCCTATCAATGAGCTTTATGAATGAACAAGAATTTTAATATATTTTATGGTGATATTATTATAATAATTATTATTTTTTTAAAAAAATCATAATTTAATTGAACTACGCTAATTTGACCGTAACATACCATAAGATTGATAAATGTATCGGATTTGAAAAAATCAACCACAGTGTAAGTAATACAATACGAATATCCATTCCAAATTTAAAAAAAACTATGATTTTCATTTATATTGAAAACATTAATAAATAACATTTTAATATGAGATTGAATTTTTCCAAATCTGACCTATTTACTAACTTACTATTCTATTTTAAAGAGAATATTTGAAATAATTTTGACACAAATAATTTATAATTTGATATTTGGATTTCGATTTATGAGAACTCATTTAGATAATATCTCGTAAAAAAAGAAAAGAAAAGAAAAAAAAAAAAAAAAAAAAAAAAAAAAAAAAAAAAAACCTCTAGTGGGAGGATTAGGTGATAATGCAAATGGCATAATCTAGGAACAAATCTTATAATTTAACATAATTAATATTTGAATAGTAGATCTCATATTGATTTGACTGGTCCAAATTTGAATGACAAATGACTAAATTGAGCATTAAAATGGTCATATTGTACGGACCGAATATTATAAATGGATGATCCAGTTCTTAATATTCTATAAATAAAGTCCCAAAGCTTAATTAATTATTTTTCTGAATTATATGATTAATTTAATATTTTAAGGACCTTGAACAAGGCCATCAACAAGAAGGCCACATTGTGAAGAAAAAGCCAATGGGGATGGGGTCATGTGAGTTTAATTTAATTTAATTAATGGGTTGGCAGACAGATATTCTAAACCCAGATTATTAAACAAGTAATTAAAATTAATTAATTATGATTAAGGAAGATGTGGTCAATGGGGGAACTGACCAATGGCTGCAACATTACAGTAATTAACACATTACCTAACCTATCTTATCTCTTTTGATTATCTAATTTATTTTGGTTGTTGCAAATCAATCCATTATTATCTTGATATCCAGCATCTTCAATGGGACCAGCCAATTTCTTAGCTTCTTTTATCTATTTATTATTTTTTGAAAAATCAAATGTATTATAATAATATTATTATAACAGCAATACCATACTCATAATTCAATTTGTGTGATATATTTTTTGAATCTCCGGTTTGGTGATGTGGGGCTCAGTATCTCACCTTGAGGTCTTGTGTTCGAATTCAGATTGTGTATTTTTGTAAGAGTCTGGGACAGTCGTAGATTTTACCGCTCCACATAAATATGGAAAAGATTGTTGGCGGTGGTATTCCAACGATTTTTTAAAAAAAAAGTGATATTTTTTGACATCTCGTAAACTATTAAGTGTTAATTGATTACTTATCTTATCAATTTATTATTACCTAGTAATTTTTATGAGGACCACGTTTTGTAACAGTAGTTAAAATGTAAATTAAATTTCATAATTTTGAACGAAAACTTGAATTTTAGTTGATTTGTGATTGTGATCATATAATAAAATCAAGATAATGTAGGTAGGATATATAGTTCATTTTATAAAATTATAGCATTTTAAAGTCTATCTAATAAAATATATACGTGCTAAAATCTTTTATTAAATATGAGATCAAATATATAATATTCGTCCCACTTAAATTTATCTCCTTAAAGAGTCATTTAAAAATATATAAGCACTCAAAATTTCCAAATCAAGCTTCATTTCTTCCAAAATTCATCAACAGTGACTCTAATTTATTAACAACCTTAACATAATTTCTTCACTTGCATATATAATTAAATCAACAGGATTAAACGACATGCCATAGAGTCTATTGGTCAAAATTCTCTCAAACACCATCAAATTTTGAAAATGAATTATCAATATTTTTTTTTGGAAACCCAAACCACCCGACCCGAGTGTGCTTCGTAGATAGCAGGACTTAGCTCATTGGTGGGACAAATCATGCTAAGTAATGCTACAAAAAGCGAAGGAAGAACTATGAGACATAGCTCTTAACTGGAACAAAACCCCCAGATGTCCCAGACTCATACAAGAAACGCACCTCCTGAATTTGAACCAAGGACTTGAAGATTAAATCATTAACCTTACACTATCAAGTCACGCTCATTAGAGACGAAATTATCAATATATTGAAACTTAATTCACCTAATTGGAACAAGATAAGCAACCACTACCGCAATTGTTTACTTTGTGAAACAAGAAACAAATTTGTGATGGCCACTGAGCCTCATAAAATTGTGTAAATTGCTTAAGAAGACTAAAGCATGGGAGATCGAGGGTTCGGTGAGTAGCGAGGGATAATCCGATTGATGGTATGGCCCGTGGCGTGGATATACATTTTGATAATCGGTGCGGAAGTCCCTAAGGGACGTGATTTGGTAGGGGTGGCAAAACGAATCAACGAATCGAATTCGTATCGAATCCTAAACGAATCGAATCGAAATGTGATGGATTCGTATTCGATTCGTTTATTAAACGAATCCTAATATCAGGATTCATATTCGATTCGTTTATTAAACGAATCGAATACGAATATTCGTTTATTCGTTTAGTCAATGATATTATTTAATAAAATAAATTACCACACTTGATTTACATTATTCTTATTAAAATATATACATATGAAATATGTAATTAATATATACTAAAAATACCTCACAAAATATCGAAAATATTACTTTTTCTATGATAATTAGCTATAATTTCTCCAATATTAATTGAAAATAACAAGAACTAATAAATAAAAATAATAAAACGAATCCTAAACGAATAAACGAATCAATGAGCTTAAATTCGTATTCGATTCGTTTATTAAACGAATCGAATCGAATTGACCCATTTATTAAACGAATCCATTTTTTCAAACCCATATTCGCTTTAAAGCGAATCGAATCGAACGAATAAACGAATCCTGACCCAAATTGACACCCCTATGATTTGGTGGTGTAGGGTTCGGATCTCACCATGAGGTTCTAGGTTCGAATCCATGGAGTGCGTTTCTTGTAAGAGTCTGAGACAGCATGAGATTTTACCTGCTTCGCTTAAGTCCGGAAATGATGATTTGTCGGTGGAATTTCTAACAATTCAAAAAAAAAAACATTGGGTGTGGGAATATAGACTTTTGTTTATTTTAATTCCAACTTTATTTCTATTTCGAAATTCACACTATACTTGTAGTGGGCAATTATAGTGCTTAGATTCTTGATCATAGGCGGTACAAATTAGTTGGTATTTTACTATTTTAGAAATTGCAAATGGGAAAAAGATGACACACAATCTTGAGAGTTTTGACTAAATTTTGATATAGCAATCAAGTCTCGCTGCTTTTGAGGGGAAAAAAAGGGAAACAGAACAAAACAAGCAAACGACAAAGCAACTAAAGATAAAAGGAAAAGCAATATATAAGCTTATTGTTATGCATATGATCACAAATTGCCCAGTAATATCACATCAAATATAGTCTAAATACATGAGGAGATAGTGTGCAATAGAGCACACAACAGCACACAGTCTGAGGAAAAGAGAGCCCAACATTTTCTCCACTGTATATTTTGCATACTTGCTAGAACTTGACACCAAGGCCGGCTCGTAATCCTTGACGGTAATATCACGTTATTCATACAATAATCCAATAATTCTTACAGATTAATATTCTTTAAACTAAGAATCCCAAGAGATCAACAAGCTTCGTTACCTTTTCAAAACTCTTGTACAAATGCTAGCGGTTGTTCATTGCAAAAAAAAAAAAAAAAAAAAAAAAAAGTTGCATGGAAAAGGTGACGTCATCATAAACTTTCTCCAAATTCTGTTCAATGACTTCGATGATGATCTCCAAAACCTCATTCGCAGCCAGGAGAGCCTTGATTTGATCACAATTATTGGATTCTCTTCTTGTGAAACAGCCATGCCACATGAATATCTAGCTATATAATATGGTTTAATGATTTGATTTTTCATGTTATTGTCCGTAATCTTGTACAAGTCAAATTTTGAGTTAGGGACTCAAATATCATTATGTCATAGGCCCACGTATGAGACTTGCACCAAAACATGATTTTTGGCCTTCATCTAGCCTAAAATGATATTATGAGCTATCACTGAGACCCAATCCACTCGAATTCTAGTCACTAAAAGACGACTCTGCACAGAACTCACATGTAGGGCCCACGAGCCCACTTGCCAACAAGGGTAAGAGGCCCATGCGACTTAAAAGGCCTCTATGAACCACATACCACGTTATGCGGTGTCTCAATAGACATTGCTAGTACTAATCTTTTTCCAATAAGGAAACTAAGTATTTGGACCAATCCAAATACAAATGGGATTACACCTAATCCCAGAGCTTCTAGGTAATCCTAATTCAATCCAAACTTCACTACTCTCTCCTAAAAGGATTGTAATTCAACTATTCCAAGAATTCCTAAACGGACTAAAGAGACTACTTCACAACCTATAAAATGAGAGGGGGTTCAAGGGATTGCGGCATTCACTGATGACTCATGACTCACAATGACTCATGACTCACAGATGAATCATGACTAATTATTCTGTTGGACAATTATGACCCATAGCATCACTCTTTGTACATAACATGGTGTTGTTGTACAAATTAACTATGTGACAAAGGAAATTGCTCTTTTATCATTTGTAATTGGATTACCGGGATTTATAAATGATAAGAGTCCATATGATTAGTACCAGATTAATAAGATATGAGACAGTATTAATCCACGTAAGGTTTAATCATTAAATATCCATAGTCGTAGTATTATCGAGACTGGACATCGATAATGCAGAATATGCTAGTATTACACTTGTGCGTGTTATGGAAGCGTAACGACATAGTTCTCATATATTTGGGTATTGGATACTCATGCAAGTGTAATATGAGGTTCTGTTTACCGATGGTACGGAAACAACTTCGCTTTGGATAGACCCATTGGAATTCCATTGGTAGTATGACTATGTGTCTATGGGAATCCGAATCAGGGTAGGTGTATTTGGTCTTAACCTGAGACTTGCATCGCTAAACTTGCGACAATCAATATACTTTGGTTTTGGTCGTCTGTGGCTTTAACAGGTTCTGTTTACGCCTCTTCTGGGAATACTGAGAATCGTAGTGTATTGGGTATGATGTCAAGATGGAAGTATCACTTCAGTCATATGGAGATGATGATCACGTATGGATACATAACTGGTACTCTTAAGTACTACAATTCACACATGAATCACTCTTAGACGATCTTGGCATGTTCTAGGAACACTTACAATGGTATCAGAGTGATCTAAGTTTGATTTGAAGATTTAGGGTTTATGGACTTTATTTGGGGTTTTTGTGTTTAGAACATAATTTCCTAAATTGATTGTTTGGTTGAGTTTATATGATGTTTAATTGGATTTGTGCATCATTGATTTTGTAAAAAATTGATTAGATCAATTTTCCCTAAAATCTATGGCTTGGCCGAATATGACCCTAAATGGACTCATGGTGGAATTTTGGAAATTTGATAATTGGATGTGTTAAATAGCATGATAGAAATATTGATTGTTGATTTAATTGGATTGAAATCAAATTGAATGATTTTTGTTGCTATTGCTGTGAGTATATGCATGTAATTGGAAGATTGATTTTGCTTTAATTTGTGTTGGACATAAATTAAAATGTTAAGCATGATTAATTAGATTAATTAGTGTTTTGGAAATACTAGATTAATTAATTAATTGTGTTAATTATATTTCAATTGAATTAATGTGTAATTTGGAATGATATATTAATTTAATTTGTTGTAATTGGGCTAATGGGCTTGGTTGGGCCAAATTTTAGTCTTGGATTATATTTGGGACTAAACCATTTCCATAAAGTCCAAAATATGAAAATTGGGCCTTTAATAATTTAATTGGGTCTAATGGGCCAAAATTGATTTTATGGCATTAGGGTGATTGATGAGCGGAAAATATATCAATATTTACCACCCCTTTTACCTAATATTTTATTTAGTTTCTCGGGTTTGATGAACGTTTTGATGTGTTTTATATTTTTTGCAGATAAATAAAGTATTGGGATTTAATGGAATCAACTCGGGGCTAAAACGATGAAATTCAGAGCAAAAAATGGCGAAAACGGAAATTTACTATACGCATCACGAAGTGCAGTCCTAAATTCCAGTTTTGCGCAAGTTTCGTATTTTGGCCATAACGTTTTCATCTGATATCCGATTGAGCTGATTCAAGTTTCAGATTAAAGAAGATACAAAGATCTACAAATGTGAAGATTCAAATATTTTCGAATTATGAAGTTTGGAAGGCCGAAATTGATGAACAATCCAGTATATTTTGTGTAATTACTAGTCATTTTCAAAATATAAAAATAAAATAAAATAAAATATAAAAATAAAAATTGTCAAACTTCCACTAAACATGCTGCCATATTTGGTGTCATGTTTGATGTCATGTTTGGTGTCATGTTTGGTGGAGTAATTGGTGGAGCAATTGGTGGAGAAATCGGTGGAAGCCTTTAGATTTTCCTATAAATATCAAGCTAAACTTTATAAATTTTTCATGTTTTCTTTAGAGAAATTTCTCCATGAAAACCTAAAGGAAAGTATCTTGTATATTATTTAAGTTTTCTTGTATTTTATTTTTATTTATTTAATAAAATTTTATGTATTTTCTTTTACAGCATGAGCAGGTAATCTCATTCTACTGGGGTGAAGAGGTAAGACTTTTAATATAATAAATTAGATTAATCTCCCTTATTTTAATTAAAATTTGGATTAATTAGTTACCGTCTATATGTCTGGTTTAGGTAACAACCTTATTTAACGCCTATATAGTCGGTTTTTCATTTCAAGACGTAGTTTCCGCCTATATGGTCGGTTTAGGTAATAACATTGTTACCGCCTATATGGTCGGTTGGATTTAATTGAGACAAATGAAATTACCACCTTTATGGTCTGGTTAATTAATCGGTAAACATTGAGAATAAGAGAGATTTCTAATTTTGAAATATTAAAAGTGGATCCTCTAACCCCATCATTTTCTTTTATTGTACTTTTACATTTTTTATTTCAGCATTTACTTTATTTAATTTCCAGCATTTTACTTTATGTCTTTTAATTTATTTAAGCTTTTATTAGCCTTAGATATGTGTCGTAGCTAAGCTCATTATCTGGGATTGTGATGAATTCCAATATCACCGGTTAATAAGGGGTTGTTTTACGGTTTGGGTAATATAAAGATTTATTTATTGAGTCTTAGTCTTAATGTTTTTTGTTAACTGACCATTAATAAGATGAAACTGGTAAACTTAAAATGAACTTGGAAAAGGGATTTTAGGTTTAAGACCCTAGACTTAATAACCCACGATCTTCCTTGAGGATAGATAACCCTTTAATAGATTTCCTTACAGGATAGGAATATACCTGTCGCGCGGGGGTAATCATAATTGGAACTTAATCTTAATAATTCAGGTAACTTGGTTGACATAGGAATATGTTTAATTGGGTTACACTGGGTATTTTTATCTGACCATCGGAAGAGGATTTTACATATTTTCGTGTTCCAGGTTAATAAACTAATATATTGCACAAACGTGAAATAACCACTTCATCTTTAAAAAGATATTGGAACGAATCACAACCGTGGATAGTTTTAAAATTTGAATTTTCCTTGACCTACTTTCCAAGCAATTTAATTTACTTGTTTTAAGTTTAAATTCACCATCCAATTAAACAATCAAACCATTAGATACTTGTAAAATCTGGTTTCATAACTAATAGCTTAGGTATTAAGTCCTCGTGGGATCGATACTTTTTATACTACTTGAACGATACGTGCGCTTGCGTTATACGCATGTGATTACGCACCGGTCAAGTTTTTGGCTCCGTTTCCGGGGACTTATTTATCTTTTACTATTAGTTTTGGGGTTAGATACCTTTACTTGTATCTAATTTCTTTTTACTTATTTTCATTTTCTTGTGTTTCAGGTTCTCAAACACTACATGAGACGAACCAGAAGCTTTGAACTCCGACTGCTTGACCCAGAGATTGAAAGAACCATCAGACAGTTGAGAAGGGCAAGAAGCAATTGTTAACATGGAACCTGAACCTTTAGAAGTGGCTCCACCAATTCCCATTCGAGACAGAACCATTCCAGTGGTTGATGGCCTCATTTCCTGTGTTGTACTTCCTCCCTTACCAACAAATGCGTGTGACATCAAAACATGCATTCAGATGATTCAGCAGTCAGTTCAGTTTGAGGGGAATGCAACTAAAGATCCTAATGCTCACATAAGCAACTTCCTGGAAGTTTGTGGCACTTTTAACTACAACAGAGCATCTGAAGAAGCAATGAGATTGCATGTTTTTCCATACTCTTTGAAAGACAGAGCAAAGGCTTGGCTACATTCACTACGAGCAGGTTCTATCACAACTTGGAACACTCTAGCCACCAAATTCCTTGCAAAGTATTTTCCACCAACCAGAACAGTAAAGTTGAGGAATGACATCACATCATTTGTACAACATGACTCGAAAACTCTCTACGAAGCTTGGGAAAGGTATAAATATTTTCTCCGGAAATGTCCTCACCATGAGATTCCAAAATGACTTCAAGTCCAAACTTTATATAATGGAATTTTTGGATTAATGAGAACTTCAATTGATGCTGCTGCTGGAGGAGCCTTGATGGCGAAAGGAGAAGATCATGCTTGTGACCTTATTGAGGAAATGGCTAACAACAATTCCTTGTGGCCAACAGAAAGAAGCATGATCCAGAGAATTACAGGATTTTATGAAGTTAGAGCAAACACAGCAGTAAATGCTAAGCTAGATCAGCTATGCAAATTCATTGAGACTATCACTATGCAAGGTAACATTAGATCCACAAATTCACCATATGGATGAGCACCAGAACCAATTCAGCATGAAGAGACGGTGAACTATGTCAACAATTTCAACAGACAGGGGAACAATCTATATTTCAACACTTACAACCCAGGGTGGAGGAATCATCCCAATTTTTCATGGAGCAACAATTCAGGGCAAAAGAACTATCCACCACCCGGATTCCAACAGCCGAACAAAGGCCAGGAGCAGATAAATGAACCAGGAATAGCAGAAATACCGGCTCAGTTAAAAAAACATGATGTTATTTTTCAAAGCCAATCTGATTCCATAAAAGCACTGGAGAATCAAATTGGACAACTGGCCAATGCTCAGAGTTACAGATCACCAGGGAACCTTCCTAGCAACGCAGAACCAAATCCAAGGAATCGAGGGAAGGAGCAATGTCAAGCCATTACTTTGAAAAGCGGTACTGAGATCAACAAAGATGTTGGAATCAAGGCAACAATCGAGGAAGTTCCAAAAGAGGCAGTTCCACAGATGGAGGAAAAATAAGCAAAGGAAAAAGAATCACTCCACCTCCATCTTTTCCACAACGACTTCAGAAAAACAAACTGGACAAGCAGTTTGCTCGATTCCTGGAGGTGTTCAAAAAGCTGCACATCAACATTCCATTCGTATAAGCATTGGAAGAAATGCCCAGCTATGTCAAATTCATGAAAGACATTCTATCATGAAAACAGAGATTGAGAGATTACGAGACAGTAGCATTGACAGAAGAATGCAACGCCATCATTCAGAGGAAACTTCCTCCAAAGTTAAAAGATCCTGGCCGTTTCACAGTCTCATGCACCATTGGAGAATATTATATTGGTAAGGCTTTATGTGACTTAGGTGCAAATATTAATTTAATGTCTTTTTCTATTTACAGGAAACTGCAAATTGGAGAAACAATGCCTACCTCAGTTTCTTTGTAACTTGCTGATCAGACGCTCGCATTTCCAAGAGGTGTTGTTGAAGATGTGCTGGTCAAAGTCGACAAACTCATTCTCCCAGCAGATTTCATTATCCTTGACATAGAAGAAGACAAAGATGTTCCTATTATCCTTGGGAGACCATTCTTGGCTACAGGTCGAACTGTGATTGATGTGCAAAAATGAGAATTAACTATGAAAGTACATGATCAAGAATTTACCTTTAATGTTTTCAAAGCCATGAAATTCCTGAGCGATGAAAAAGAGGAAGAATGTTTCAGAATTGATGTTGTTGATAGTATCATCCAGGATTTTGATACAATTCCCACGGATAAACTTGAAGCTTGCATCACCAACATGATTGACAACGAGCTGGATGCTGAGATTCTGGAATGTATTGACCGGCGTAAACACACACGTATAACGCAAGCGCACGTATCGTTCAAGTAGTATAAAAATATCGATCCCACGAGGACTTAATTCCTACTGTTGTTATTAATTATTGAATCTATTTAATTACAAATATCTAATTAGAAAGAGTGAATGGAATTGATTGCTTGATTGATTTGGTTGATTGAAGATTTGCTAAATAAATAAATAAAAAGATAAAAGAAAATACTAAGGAAAATAAAAGATAAAAAAAATCTAAGGTTGTGATTTCTTTTAATATCATTTAAAAGATGAAGTGATTATTTTATGTTTGTGTAATAAATCAGTTTACTAACCTGGAACACTAAATTATGTAAAAGCCTCTTCCGATGGTCAACTACAAATACCCAGTATAACCCAATTGAACCATATTCCTATGTCAACCACATTACCTGGATTCATTAAGTCTAAGTTCCAATTATGATTACCCCCGCCCGACAGGTATATTCCTATCCTGTAAGGAAATCTATTAAAGGGTTATCTATCCTCAAGGAAGATCGTTGGCTATTAAGTCTAAGGCTGAAACCTAAAATCCCTATGTCTAGTTCATTTTAGATTTACCATATCAATCTTATTGGTGATCAGACAACAAGAAGCATTAAGCTTAAGACTTAATAAATAAACCTGTAAATTACCCAACTATAAAATAATCCCTTATAAACCGGTGATATTAAAAGTCATCACAACCCCTAATTAATTAAAACATAACTAGGACTATAAAAAATAAATACATAAAATAAAAATACTGAAAAGTAAAATAAAATAAAATAAAATAAAATGCTAAGGTAAAAGGAATTACTTTTACTACTACTAATTTAGATATCTCCCATAAAATAATATATAAACTTGTGATAATTTTACCAACCGACCAGTCTGGCGGTATCCAGATTAAGTCAAATTAAGTCCAACCAGCCATTAAGGCGGAACCAAAAATAAATTTACCAACCGACCAGTCTGGCGGTATCCTTGATTAGTCAGGTTTAAAATAGATTAAAATTAAATTACCAACCGACCAATATAGCGGTATTCCTTATTAAGTCAATATTTTAAATAGTTAATATATTATTTTTAAGGGAGATTAATCTAAATAGCAATAGTAAAAGAATTACCTTTCACCCTAGCTGAAAAAGTTACTTCAACATGGTGAATAGTAAAAACTGTAAAAAGTAAAAAGTAAAAATTAAATTACTATTATTACAAAAAGTAATTAAAATAAATTACAAAACTAAAAATTAAAAAGTAAAAAAAATAAAAATTCTAGAGAGAGAAACTCTCTCTAGAGAGAGAAATCAAGAGAGAGAAAAGGTATTGAATTATGAAAATTCGCGGCCTATTTATAGAATTTTTTTGTCACTGTTCGGGCGTCGCGACGCCAAGGATCTCAGCGTCGCGACGCTGGATTTGTCGACGTGGCACGCTGAGACGGCGACACGTGGCAAGGCGGCTGACTGTACAACTGACACGTGTCAAGGCGGCTAATTCTCAATTATTGTGATGACGTCATTGATGACGTGGCGCTGACGTGGCGTAGGCGTGTGTTGCAAATGTCGGCACAATAGGATTGTGACACGTGGCGACACGTGTCATGCTCTGATTGGCTGAGGCTGACGTGGCAAGTTGACTCGGTTGACTTGCTGACGTGGCTGATGATGTGGCACGACACGTGGCAAGGTTGACTTGTTGACCGCTGACATGGCTGATGGGCGTCGCGGCGCGCAGTGCTTCAGCGTCGCGACGCGAAGAAGACCAAAATATCCCTGTTGACGCATTTTTGTCCGGTTTTGCCCCAAATTGCCTCTAGTGCTGTCCAAACTTTATTTATCTGCAAAATAACAATAAAACATATCAAAACGTTCATAAAACTCAAGAAACTATACAAAATATTAAGTTAAATGAGTGGGAAATAGTGATATAAATACCACTCATCATGTATCAACTATCTTGATAAGCCATTCCGATTCAAATCAACACCACAAGTGGATAGTTTGGAACTACCAAAGAAAGATCGAATCAAGTCTTCGATTGAAGAACCACCGCTGCTGGAGTGGAAGCTACTTCCGAGCCATCTCAGGTATGCATTTCTTGGAAACTCTTCTGAATTACCTGTTATTATTTCTTTGTCGCTAACATTTGAGCAGGAAGAAAAGTTATTGAGATTGTTACGAGAACACAAGAAAACCATTGGCTGGACTATAGCAGACATCCGAGGCATTAGTCCATCATTTTGCATGCACAAGATTATGATGAATAACGAGTACAAACCCGCAGTGGAGCATCAACGGAGACTTAATCCAATAATGAAGGAAGTCGTGAAGAAAGAAATCATCAAATGGTTGGATGCTGACATCATTTACCCCATCTCAGACAGCAGTTGGGTGAGTCATATGCAGTGTGTATGAAAGAAATGAGGAATCACTGTTGTCACAAATGAAAAGAACGAGATGATTCCAACAATGATTCCAACAAGAATAGTGATTGGATGGAGAGTATGCATGGACTACCGGAAGCTGAAAAAAGCAACAAGGAAGAACCATTTTCCATTGCCATTCATTGACCAGATGCTAGACAGACTTGCAGGACATGAGTTCTATTATTTTCTGGACGGATACTCGGGATACAATCAGATTTCCATCGCCCTATAAGATCAAGATAATACCAAATTTACATGTCCGTATGGTACTTTTGCTTTCCGTAGGATGCCATTTGGATTATGTAATGCCCCCGCCACATTTCAGCGTTGCATGATGGCCATCTTCTCAGACATGCTAGAGCAGAGTATGGAGGTTTTCATGGATGATTTCTCTGTGTTTGGAGAATCTTTCGACCACTGCTTGTAAAATCTGGAACAGGTACTACAAAGGTGTGAAGATACCAACCTGGTACTCAACTGAGAGAAATGCCATTTCATGGTGCATGAAGGCATCGTTCTTGGACATCGGATCTCACAAAAAGGAATCGAGGTAGACATAGCAAAGATCGAAACAATTGAAAAATTACCTCCACCAACATCAGTCAAAGGGATTCAGAGTTTTCTCGGACATGCATGCTTTTACAGGAGATTTATTAAAGACTTCTCAAAGATTGCTAAACCTCTGTGCAATCTTCTGGAGAATGATGTGTCTTTCAACTTCACCAAAGAATGCCATGAAGCTTTTGAGATCTTGAAACAGAAGTTGGTTTCTACTCCCATCATTGTAGCACCAGACTAGACCCTTCCATTTGAAGTAATGTGTGATGCTAGTGATTTTGCTATAGGTGCAGTTTTAGGACAACGCAAAGCAAAAGTTTTCCACACCATTTACTACTCCAGCAGAACTCTGAATGAAGCTCAACTTAACTACACAACCACTGAAAAGGAGTTGCTTTCAGTTGTGTTCGCTTTTGACCAATTCCGCTCTTATCTGTTGGGTCCCAAAGTGGTGGTCTACACAGATCATTCAGCAATCAAATACCTGATCGCGAAGAAAAATGCCAAACCTAGATTGATCCGTTGGATATTTCTTCTGCAAAAATTTGACGTGGAGATTCGAGACAGAAAAGGGATAGAAAACCAAGTGGCAGATCATTTATCAAGACTCGAGAATAGAGAAACAGCTGGCAAAGAACTGACAATCAAAGAAAATTTTCCAAATGAACAGCTATTTGCCATGAAACATCAAGATGTCCCTTGGTATGCTGACTATGTCAACTATATCGTGTCATGACAACTCAGCAACGAAAGAAGTTCTTCAAGGAAGTCAAGCATTATGTCTGGGATGAACCGTACCTATTCAAATGATGTGCTGATCAATTACTGAGACGATGTGTTCCACATGAGCAGGTCAATAGTGTCCTGCAACACTGTCATTCATCACCATATGGCGGACACTTCAGTGGGAATAAAACTGCAGCCAAAGTTCTTCAATCAGGTTTGTTCTGGCCCACTCTTTTTAAAGATGCTTACTTATTTGCTCTTCAATGTGACAGGTGCCAGAGAACGAGAAATATTTCGAAAAGAAATGAAGGACCTCTGCAAAACATTCTGGAAGTGGAGATATTTGATGTTTGGGGGATTGATTTTATGGGACCCTTGATTCCATCATTCGGAAACCTGTACATACTGGTTGCAGTAGACTACGTCTTCAAATAGATTGAAGCAATTGCACTGCCATCCAATGATTCAAAATTGGTGATCAAGTTCATGAAAAAATATTTTCACTCGCTTTGGAACACCTCGGGCTATTATTAGTGATGATGGTTCACATTTCTGCAACAGATACTTCGATGCACTCCTATCCAAATATGGAGTTACTCATAAGGTTGCCACTGCTTACCATCCACAGTCAAATGGACAAGTTGAAGTTTCAAACAGGGAGATCAAAAGAATCTTAGAGAGAACCGTTGGATCAACAAGAAAGGACTGGTCTACAAAACTGGATGATGCATTATGGGCCTACATGACAGCTTACAAGACACCCATTGGTATGTCACCATATCAAATGGTGTTCGGGAAAGCATGTCATCTGCCAGTTGAGCTTGAACACAATGCGTACTGGGCACTGAAGAAGTTAAATCTGGATCCACAAGCTGCATGAGAGAAAAGACTTCACAAACTCAATGAATTGGAGGAATTTCGCCTACAGGCTTATGAGAATGCCAAGCTGTACAAAGAAAAGACCAAAAGATGGCATGACCGAAAATTAGTGCGCAGACAACTGGAGCAGGGCAGCAGGTGTTGTTATATGATTCAAGGTTGAAACTTTTCCCTGGAAAGCTGAAATCAAGGTGGTCCGGCCCATTTGAGATTACTCAGGTTTTACCATATGGAGCTGTTGAATTGTACAACCCCAAGTCCAACAACACATTCAAGGTTAACAGCCAGGGTGTCAAGCACAACTAGGGAGAATAAATTGAGCGACAAAAAGAAAGTGTTACACTTTCAGATCCAGCATAACGTTCGGGAAATCATGTCTAGCTGACGACATTAAACTTAGAGCTAGCTGGGAGGCAACCCATGCAATTTGTATATATATATTGTGATTTGGTGTGTTTAGTTTTTACAGTTTAAGTCATTTTAAGATGGAAGACGCTTTTGCAAATCTTCACAAGCAATTTCCTTCTATCCCTCAAAAATCTCTGATGAAAGTCTACAAAGCTCGCTTGGAACGAATGAGGCTACTGATGATCAAAGATATCCCTACTGACATTCGTTGGATTATTGAAGCACGGGTCCGATTGGCATGTGAGTCTTCTGACTCTTTTATTTCACATCTGCCTGGTTTAGGAAGGAGCACATATGCTAAAAAGAGATGAGCCAAAAGAATGTGTGTTTGCTACAAATGTGCTCGTATATTTTGTAATACTCGTTGTCGTTCTTTAGGAATGGTGTCTGATAACCACGAAGATAAGATTAATTTCATTAGGGATAGCTTGAGTAAGGATTCTTTGGATGACATATCTAAAACTCTTGAGACGTATCCCAGTGGATGTGTGTATCACGAAATTCGCTTGTTATATGCACAATTTCGTAAAGAAAGACAACAATTAAGTCTCGGGAATCTGACTCTAAAAGACACTGTTTGCCAATTTATAAGAAAAATGGATGTGAAGCTTGTCTCTGACGCATAGACGTTAATCAAGCTGTTACTTTCTTGTAAATATTATATCTCTTTGTCTTTTCCTAATAATTATGATTTGTTTTGTTATTTTCTTTTATTTTCTCCGACATGATCCATACTTTTTGACCTTTCACGATTTATTTTACTGTTTAACTAATAATTGTCACTTGGAAGGTACTAGTGCTATTATTACTCACCCTTTTCAGGTGTTATAAATTCAACTCATCATTCCACTTTTGAAGACATCCAGAGTAAAACATGGAAGCCACATAAAGAAGACGAGTTGAAAACATTTGTGTGTTTTGCGGTACTAATGTTGGCGCTAAACCACAATATGTAGCAGCATCACAAGAATTGGGTCGAGTCTTAGCTGCAAGGAATATGCACTTAGTATATGGCGGTGGCAATCTTGGACTAATGGGGATCGTTTCCAAGGCCGTACAGGAAGAAGGTAGTCAAGTTTTAGGAATCATCCCAAAACCCTTGGCGGAGGCAAATCTTATTGGATCATCAAACTGAGAGGAATTGATCGTGCCGGGTATGTCTGAACGACTGGTGGAAATGATTAACCGTGCTGATGCTTTTATTGCTTTGCCAGGTGGCTTGGGCACAATGGAGGAAATTTTTACTGTGTTATCTTGGGCTAACTTGAACATACACCAGAAACCGCTTGGACTGTATAATGTTGATGGATTTTATGATTTTCTTTGTGTGTTTCTTGATGATGCCCGGAGAAATGGGTTCGTGTCAAAACCTGTAAAAGAACTCCTCTTCACTGCCAGAACTGCCCCGGATTTAATTGACCAAATCTTAGCATTTGAACCACAAATTGACCCTATCATTTCAAAGATAAATTGGTCCGAGAACGATCGTGGTAAGAGGCGTCGGATTAATCTAGATCTTAACCTTTAACTTTTCATTTAGATTTAGAATTTCAACTAACCATGTACTATCTTCTAAACTCTTCTTCTACTGTTTAATACATTGGGGACAATGTCACATTTAGGTTTGGGGGAGGGGATTAGTTGACTAGTATTTTATTTTTATTTTGTATGATGTTTTTATTTTTATTCCAAAAATTTTCGAAAAATACAAAAAAAAAATCAAAAAAATATATTTAGTGTTTTTGTGTTTTTAATTTGATTAATCGGGTGAAATTGGTGTGAGATAGTTGTGTAAGGAATTTTCACTTCTGAGACGTATCTCAACCTATTTAAGAACAAGTTAATTTTTGTTTATTTCCTTTTGAATTATTTAATTTATGAATTCTCCATAAAATTGACTAAAATGGATCTTCATATGCTCAATTGACATGTATTATCAACATGCATGGTAACATACGGACATGAGAAGTAATTGACGAGTTTGTAATATTCAGTACTCTAGTTTAATTGGAGGAAGCATCTAAAAAAAACGATGGGGTAAAAAAATAGGAAAAAAATGAGAAAAATAGAAAGAAAAAAAAAACATATGAGATCCGAGTTATTAAGTCTATAAGGGTGTTTTAACACTTAGTGCCCTAAAGCCAATTGGTTTGGGAGTTACTGGTCCAAAGATCGCTACATAGATCGAAAATGTTGCAAAATATATATATATATATCTGAAGTCTAAGTAATTAAGTCTGTATGAGTGTCTTAACACCTGGTGCCTTAAAGCCAACTGATTTGGGAGCCACCGACCTAAAGCTCGCTACATAGATGGAAGATATTGTATATAAATAAAAAAAATTCAATCAAATAAAAAAAAAATAAGAAAATCAGAAAAATTATTCAATTGCTTAAAAAATGTGTGAATTCTGATATAACTTTAGGACAAAAATATTACTCTCTTTTCAACTACACTTGTGACTATTGTGGAAAAAAAATGAGTTGATTAATATTTTGTTGGCTTTGTATATGGAGAATGGTGAAAATAATTGGAGAAATTACTTATTCAGTAATTTAGAAAGAAAGAAAACAACTACTAACTTGGAGTAGAAGTTTCACCTGTTTAGTTATTAACTTATTTATTCTATTTTTTCTTGTCTTTTTGCTTTTGTGTGCATTAGTTTTACTATCTTTTTACTTTTATCAAACGTTTGTGGGTATCGTTGCTGTAAATCCTCACGAGACTACAACTCGTCCACTAGGGACGGCTAGGGGTTTAAAGGCTTGTTGCATACGCTAAATGTAATCGTTGGTACAAACGTAGTACGAGGTACTTACGTGTTCGGATAGTCCGACGACCGTATTTACTGCTAACATATCCGGGGATCTTATGGGTCGCTTCCCAAAGATTCATCGATGATGTATGACTCGCACTTTATTAATCTGTGATTAATTAGAAGAGAGAGAAAAATTAATCTGGGATTAATTACAGAGATATTTTATCTGGGATAAAATATAAATTAAAGAGAGAGAACGATTAATTTGGAATTAATCGATAAAATAATATATTTGACGAAAGTGGCTTAGTTTAATTTCAAATGTTTTTTTTTGCATTTTATTTTGCTGTTTTGCTCAAGGACTAGCAAAATGTTAGGTTTGGGGGTGTGATGAGCAGAAAATATATCAATATTTACCGCCCATTTTACCTAATATTTTGTTTAGTTTCTCGGGTTTGATGAACGTTTTGATGTGTTTTATGTGTTTTGCAGATAAATAAAGTATTAGGATTTAATGGAATCAACTCGGGGCTAAAACGATGAAATTCGGAGCAAAAAATGGCGAAAACAGAAATTTACTATACTCATCACGAAGTGCAGCCCTAAATTCCAGTTTTGCGTAAGTTTCGTATTTTGGCCATAACTGTTTCATCCGATATCCGATTGAGCTGATTCAGGTTGCAGATTAAAGAAGACACAAATATCTATAACTTTGAAGATTTAAATATTTTCTAATTCTGAAGTTGGGAAGGCCGAAATTGATGAACAATCTAGTATATTCTGTGTAATTACTATAGTTATTTTCAAAATATAAAATAAAATTAAAAATTAAAAATTGTCAAACTTCCACCAAACATGCTGCTATGTTTGGTGCCATGTTTGGTAGAGCAATTGGTGGAAACCTTTAGATTTTCCTATAAATACCAAACTAAACTTTGTAAATTTTCCATGCTTTCTTTAGAGAAATTTCTCCATGAAAACCTAAAGGAAAGTGTCTTGTGTATTATTTAAGTTTTCTTGTATTTTCTTTTTATTTATTTAATAAAATTTTGTGTGTTTTCTTTTACAGCATGAGCAGGTAATCTCATTATGCTGGGGTGAAGATGTAAGACTTTTAATATAATAAATTAGATTAATCTCCCTTATTTTAATTAAAATTTGGATTAATTAGTTACTGTCTATATGACCGGTTTAGGTGACAACCTTATTTACTGCCTATATGGTCGGTTTTTCATTTCAAGACGTAGTTTCCGCCTATATGGTCGGTTTAGGTAATAACCTTGTTACCGCCTATATGGTCGGTTGGATTTAATTGAGACAAATAAAATTACCGCCTTTATGGTCTGGTTAATTAATCGGTAAACATTGAGAATAAGGGAGATTTCTAATTTTGAAATATTAAAAGTGGATCTTCTAACCCCCATCATTTTCTTTTATTGTACTTTTACATTTTTAATTTCAGCATTTACTTTATTTAATTTCCAACATTTTACTTTATGTCTTTTAATTTATTTAAGCTTTTATTAGCCTTAGATATGTGTCGTAGCTAAGCCCATTATCTGGGGTTGTGATGAATTCCAATATCACCGGTTAATAAGGGGTTGTTTTACGGTTTGGGTAATATAAAGATTTATTTATTGAGTCTTAGTCTTAATGCTTCTTATTAACTGGACATTAATAAGATTGAACTGGTAAACTTAAAATGAACTTGGAAAAGAGATTTTAGGTTTAAGACCCTAGACTTAATAACCCACGATCTTCCTTGAGGATAGATAACTCTTTAATAGATTTCCTTACAGGATATGAATATACTTGTCGGGCGGGGGTAACCATAATTGGAACTTAATCTTAATAAATTCAGGTAACTTGGTTGACATAGGAATATGTTTAATTGGGTTACACTGAGTATTTTTATCTGACCATCGGAAGAGGCTTTTACATATTTTCGTGTTCCAGGTTAATAAACCAATATATTGCACAAACGTGAAATAACCACTTCTTCTTTAAAAATATATTTGAACGAATCACAACCCTGGATAGTTTTAAAATTTGAATTTTCCTTAACCTACTTTCCAAGCAATTTAATTTACTTGTTTTAAGTTTAAATTCACCATCCAATTAAACAATCAAACCATTAGATACTTGTAAAATCTGGTTTCATAACTAATAGCTTAGGTATTAAGTCATCGTGGGATCGATACTTTTTATACTACTTGAACGATATGTGCGCTTGCATTATACGCGTGTGATTATGCACCGGTCAATGATTCCTAAATGGGCCTTGGCATCTTGGGTTTGATCCATAATGGCCAAAGCCCACGCCTAAAGAATTAATTGAAAGTCCATTGGACTTTAATTGAAAAGTATTGGATACTAATTGGGCCTTTGAGACCCATTAAGATTGGATTTGGAATCCAAGTCTTTAACTCACATAAATTAGTGTAATTAATTAATTTGGAATTAAATATGAATTAGTATTGAATATAATTTAAATTGGATTTAAAATTATAGTTCGATATAATTCAAGAATACATACTTTGAGTATTTATTCTTAAACGAGTTGAACTCGCGCAAATCAAATTGTTGTTTGAACATTGGATGGTCATTAATCAAAGATTAATTAATTAGATTAGATTTATTGATAACATGCTTTGTGTGAATACTTGGATGTATTGTATGAATAATGTATATCGGATGGATATTAGAAGAGTGAGGGCAATTTTGGAAATTATTGTAATAAATTTAGAATTTATTAAATTGGACATGCGTGTCCAGCCTATTATCTATATTCTCTTTGTATTTCTCTTCTCACAAATTCCCCTTAATGTAAATGAGGTTTCTTTAGAAGTATTATGTAATTGGGTAGAAGTATGAATAGTGCTAGCGGGAGAGAGAAAATGGAGAGATTTGTTCTAGGAACAAAGTTTGTTATATATCCATCCGAATATCATTATTATTTTATTCGCGCCTTATTATGCTTTTAGAATGCATGCTTAAGGGTGTATGATGAGACCTAATTAAAGATACTAAATTGGTTGCCAAATCGCGACAAAAACCCTCATTTTATATTAAACGTTTTTCATTCCATTGAGTGATTCTCTCTCAAGATCCAAGATTGGCATTGTTTTGTTGGCCAAAGTCAAGACCTTTGCCCATCGCGGATGTGTTTGGATCACGAAAGCTTTGTTACATATCGTACGTCTTGGGCAAGTTGTGATTTGTTGGCCAAAGTCAATGTCACTTCTTGTTCATCGACCTCGATTACGAAGCTTTCCTACTGTCAATGGGTCACGCTTAACTGGTTTCGTTAAGCTTGTTGAGCCAAAGCCAAGGCTTAGTTGATTCAAAGGAAAAAGGTTAGGGAATATATTGGATATATTGGCATATATTGGATATATGTTACGGACTTGGAGGTCCACCTACTGGTTCTAGGAATTGGATGAGATCCAATTGATCTTAGAGATCAACCTAGTTAAGTTTCATACAACTTGTTGGCCAAAGTCAAGGTTGTGTGTTATTTAGTAGGTTTCCCGAGTACTCCACAGAGGGTTAGAGGCTCGCCGAAAAATAGTGGGAGGCAAGTATTAAATTTGCAATTTCGTTTAAATACTTGCCAATACGCGCTCATTTCATTTTTCGTCATTAATAATTTATATATATATTAGTTGGACTAATATTCAATTGTTGTTTTAATTGAACAGTTGGACTGTATTCAAACTTCTTCATTTATAGTTGATTATATAATTGGATTATAGTAATTAATACATTTGAATGTAACCAATCAAATTGTAGTTAATTAAATAGTTAGACTATAGTAATCATTACATTAGATTGTACCCGAAATCGTTGATTGGATAGTTGGACTATAGCAATCAAGATAACTTGAAAGATTAACAACAAATGACATAATCCTAGGTGAAAAATGTCTTTTACGGCTTTAATTTTCATATTGGGAAATGATCTCAGGATAGTCATGGGAGTTGAGAAGTTACTCTATTTAATAGAGCGACCTCTCGGGCCTAAGCCCGGATTTGAGCAAATAGTAGAGCATGAGCTTTGGAAGACTCATCATGATGATGACTTTAGTGCTCAATCTGTTATGCTTGCCGCAAATACTCCTAAATTTCCTCGTCAGAACTAAGGATTAGATCCTTATACAATGATGATGAAATTAAAGGATCTTTATAGATCTTAAAAGTAAAAAAGAAGTTCTTACGCTCGCGTATGTCAGATGGTACATCTGTTGAGCAATAGGTGTCATAGATGATTGCTGACATCGAACAGCTAGGTTAACTAGGCATTACCTATGAGGCCGAGACTTCCATAGATTTGATCTTATAGTCTCTGCCCGAAAGCTGGGGCGGGTTCATCTTGAACCAAGAGAAAACTCTTGGAGAGTTAATGGCTATGCTCAAGGAAGCATAACCAGAGCTTCTAAAAGGGCAAGAAGCGCAAGACGCATCTTACTTCGACATCCTAGAAGGTCAAGGTTTGGCCGAATGCTTTTGGGGGTGTGAAAATAAGGGCAAAGGCAAAATTATCACAGTCTTCTGGGAAGACAAAGGACATATCCCAAGATGTCTGCCTAAATTATGGCAAACGGGGTCACTGGAAGCGTGACTGCCGTATGGACAAGGCAGACATGAAGGAAGTGAAGACGGGCAAGGCTTCGACTTCAAATATGTTTGTTATAAACATGTCAACTACTAGATTTAAAATTGGATTTTGATACTAGATGTGGAAAATACATAAATATGTACTGATGTGTGGAATCTGCTGATTAGCAGGAGACTGGCTTAAGATGAGATCGACTTGCGAGTCAGAAATGGGACGAGAGTCCCTGTTTTGACCGTAGAAACCTAAGTTTTGGAACTGCCATTTGGGCATGTACTTAAATTAGGAAACTGTTATAATGTACCTAGTTTGACTAGAAATATTATCTCTATATCTAGTTTAACCCATTGCAGGTATACCTTTATGTTCCAGAACACCGGGTGTTTTGTTTATAAAGATGATTTTGAGATATACACATTAGATGTGAATAACAATATTTATATTTTGAATATAAATGAATCTCAAACATATAACATGACAAACAAAAGCTCAAACTGAATAAATCTGTTGAGACTTAAAAATGACATTGTTGTCTGGGACACATTAACAAGACTCGTATATCCACACTTTCGAAAGAGTGGATACTAGGATAGATTTGATCCTAAATCATATGACGTCTACGAATCTTGTTTATTAGGTAAAATGCCTAAAACACCTTTTGCGGTAAAGGATGTACGTGCCACCGAGTTGTTAGCCCTCGTTCATGGTGACGTATATGGGCCCATGTCTAGCTAGGCTAGAGGTGGTTATGAATACTTCGTAACCTTTACGGATGTTGCATCGCGTTATGGTTATGTGTATCTTATGAAACAAAAATCATAAATTTTGATAAAATCAAAGAGTTTCGACACAAAGTAGAAAAACAGACTGAAAAAAGTATTAATACATTGCGTTGGACCGTGGTGGAAAATACTTAAGCAATAAGTTTCTCGATTACTTGAAAGAGTATAGTATTCTTTCACAGTGGACTCCTCCCGGAACACCTCAATTGAGTGGTGTGTCCGAACGGATAAACCAGACCTTGTTGGACATAGTAAGCTTAATGATGAATCGCTCTGAGATACCAACTTCCTTCTAGGGATACGCATTGAACAGTGCAATACTTATTTTGAATAAGGTTCCGTTAAAGTTTATTGGACAGACTCCATATTAAATATGGACATGAAAGAAACCGGGTTTCTCATTCCTAAAGTTTTGGGAATGCTGGGCATACTCTAAACGTTTGGATGATACCAAACTAGAACCCAAATCGGATAAGTGCCTATTTGTAGGTTGTCCTTGGGAAACCAAAGTATAATACTTATACAACTCACAAGAGAACAATGTAATTGTTACTCTCCATGCGGTTTTCCTAAGAGGAATACCTTAAATGCAGTGGTAAGTGGGAGGAAAGTAAAACTCGATGAAAATCGGAGTAATACTGTTCCAGGCACCGAGTCCTCACGGAACACCAACAGTTCATCAGGGATGAAACTGTACCAATAATCTTCGAATACATAAGAACCGCATAGGTCGGAGAGAGTCAGAAAACAACCTGAGAGGTATGGGTTTCTGATCTCACCTTATAAAGATATTAATCTTATTGAGGATAGTGAGCCGGCTATGTATGAGGAAGTGATACGAGGTATCGACTCCGCTATATGGCAAAGTGCCATGAAGTCCGAAATAGATTCCATGTATACCAACCATGTTTGGACACTGGTTTATATACCAAAATGCATTGTGCCTATTGGTAACAGATGGGTCTTCATGGTGAAGACAAACGTGGATGGCAACATACAAACGTACAAAGCTAGGCTTGTAGCGAAAGGGTATCGTCATCAACATGGTGTCGATTACGACGAAACCTTTTACTCGTTGCCATTTACCCGTTGCCATGATTAAATCCATTTGGATAATGCTTGCAAGTGCTGCATATTTCGTTTATGAAAAATGGCATCTGAATGTCAAAAACCACTTTATTTAAACGGAAACCTTTTGGAGGATGTTTACAACATCCTGACGGTTTTGTCATTCCGAAACATGCAAACAAGGTTTGCAAGTTAAATCGATCCATTTATGGATTGAAGCAATCATTGTGTTCTTGGAACCAATGTTTTGATGAGATCATAATGGTATATGATTTCATTCAAAATGAATATGATTCTTGTGTATATAAGAATGTTAGTGGGAGCGCACTGACAATGAATGTCCTATAAGTTGATGATGTATTGCTTTTTAGCAATAACATTCCCATAATATAATCGGTGAAAGCTTGGCTTTCATTAAAATTCTCCATAAAATACCTGGGAGAAACATGTTTTATTCTAGGAATAAAGATATAATGTGATAGATCTAGAAAGTTGTTGACAACCCTCCCAGAGCTCGTACGTTTTTGAAATGTATATGACCTGATGTCTCATATACTTTGAGCATATGTAGACGCTATAAGGCCGATCCAAGTGATGGTCACTGGATTGATGTTAAAAACATCCTTGAGTATCTTAGACGAACTAAGGATGCATTCTTAAAACATGGAGAAGAAGAACTTGAAGTGACTAGGTTCACTGTTGCAAGTTTCCAAACCGACAAAGAAGACTTTAATTCGTAATAAGGGTACATATTTAGTTTGAATAACGGAACAGTGAGCTGGAAATCTTCCAAGCAAGACACTATTGCTGAATAAATAACAAAAGCGGAACATTGCTGCAGTTGAGGCAGCAAAAAAAATATATTTTGGATCTATATAATCCTAATTGGATTAGGTTTAGTTCTGTTAGCAGCTGAGATGGGCTACAGCACAGGCTAAAGAACCGCGGTCTCATCAACGATCCAAGTATATAATTTGACTATTTCATCCGATTCTTCAGATCATACATCGAGGTGATGTGATGATCGAATAAAACGCATCAGATGATAACATTGCAAATCCGCTGACGAAAGTTGTTTCTCAGCAGAAGTTTGAGCGACCCATACATAGTTCAGGTGTAGGACACTTGAGTGATTGGCTATAGGCCAAGTGGGAGATTGTTGGATAATTATGACCCATAACATCACTATTTGTACAGAACATGGTGTTGTTGTACAAATTAACTATGTGACAAAGGAAATTGCTCTTTTATCATTTGTAATTGGATTACCGGGATTTATAAATGATAAAAGTCCATATGATTATTACCGGATTAATAAGATATGAGACAGTATTAATCCACGTAAAGTTTAATCATTAAATATCCATAGTCGTAGTATTATCGAGACTGGACATCGATAATGCGAAATAGGCTAGTATTACACTTGTGCGTGTTATGGAAGCGTAACGGTATAGTTCTCATATATTTGGGTATTGGATACTCATGCAAGTGTAATAGGAAGTTCTGTTTACCGATGGTACGGAAACAACTTCGCTCTGGGTAGACCCATCAGAATCCCATTGGTAGTATGACTATGTGTCTATGAGAATCCAAATCAGGGTAGGTGTATTTGGTCTTAACCTGAGACTTGCATCGCTAATACTTGCGACAATCAGTATACTTTGGTTTTGGTCGTCCGGGGCTTTAACAGGTTCTGTGTACGCCTCTTCTGGGTATACTGAGAATCGTAGTGTATTGGGTGTGATGTCAAGATGGAAGTATCACTTCATTCATATGGAGATGATGATCACGCAGGGATACAGAACTGGTACTCTTAAGTACTGCAGTCATCGGGATAATATGACTAGGTCATGATTATCCGATTATAGAGACTAATTACCGAGATCTGATATATGCTTCGTACGAGGCAGACACAATTCCAGCCCTAAGCCTAGCATGTGATATCAATACTGGATCGTAATACGCAATACTACGTATACTACGCCTGAAAAAGATTATGTATATTCCATGTTGAATATATTTCTGGAGAATTGGGTAGGCACGGTGCTTTGTTAGAAGCCAACCATGTCTTATAAATTGGTAGGAACGTGGTACTGGGTACGCACGTGTTCGGTGACCGGCGTAAACACACACGTATAACGCAAGCGCACGTATCGTTCAAGTAGTATAAAAATATCGATCCCACGAGGACTTAATATCTAATCTATTAATTTTATAAGGTTAAATGATTACTAATATCTAACAAGTTGATTGATTGATTTGAAATGGTGACGATTCTAAATTTAAAAACAAGTAAATAAAATTGTCGAAAAATAGGTTTTAAGAAAATTCAATATTAAAAACTATCTAGGGTTGTGATTTCTTCCAATATCATTTAAAGATGAAGTGATTATCTTAAAGTTGGGTAATATATTGATTTATTAACCTGGAACACTAAATTATGTGTAAGCCTCTGTCGATGGTCAGACACAAATACCCAGTTTAACCCAATTGAACCATATGTCTATGTCAACCAAATTATCTGGATTCATTAAGTTTAAGTCCCAATTATGGCTACCCCCGCCCGACAGGTATATTCCTATCCTGTAAGGAAATCTATTAAAGGGTTATCTATCCTCAAGGAAGATCGTGGGCTATTGAGTCTAAGGCTGAAACCTAAAATCCCTATGTCTAGTTCATTTTAGATTTACCAGATCAATTTTATTAATGGCCAATTAATGAAAAAGCATTAAGTTTAAGACTCAATAAATAAATCTTTATATTACCCAAGCTATAATCTAACCCTTATAAAACGGTGATATTGGATTTCATCACAACCCCAGATAACTAATTTAGTTACAACACATAACTAGGGCTAGTAAAAACTTGAAAATAAAAGACATAAAGTAAAAATGCGGTAAAGTAAATACTGAAAAGTAAATTACAATAAAATAAAATGCTAAGGTAAAAGGAATTACTTTTACTACTACTAATTTAGATATCTCCCATAAAATAATATATAAACTTGTGATTCTTTTTCCAACCAGCCATATAGGCGGTAACCTGATTAAGTCAAATTAAGTCCAACCAGCCATAAAGGCGGAACCAAAATTAAATTACCAACCGACCAATCTGGCGGTATCCTTTATTAGTCAGGTTTAAATCAGATTAAAATGAATTACCAACCGACCAATCTGGCGGTATCCTTTTTAAGTCAATATTTTAAATAGTGAATATATTATTTTTAAGGGAGATTAATCTAAATAGTAACAGTAAAAGAATTACCTTTCACCCTAGCTGGGGGAGTTACCTCCTCATGGTAAATAAAAACTGTAAAAAGTAAAAAGTAAAAATTAAATTACTATATTAACAAAACGTAATTAAAATTAATTACAAAACTAAAAACTAAAAAAACTAAAAATTAAAAGAAAGTAGAGAGAGAAACTCTCTCTTTAGAAAGATTATAAGAGAGAGAGTGGTGCACTGAATTCTGAAATTTCGCGCTCTATTTATAGGCAAAAAATTCGGTTTCTGGCGTCGCGACGCCAAGGACCTCAGCGTCGCTACGCCAGGTTTGTCGACGTGGCACGCTCTGGTTCGCTGGTTTGAAGATTCTGGATAAGCTGATAAGGTGACACGTGGCAAAGTGGTTGGGCTTCAATTATTGTGACACGTGGCGGCTTCTGATTGGTCGCTGAGATTCTTATCCGCCACGTGTCAGATAAGGATAGGATATCCAATAATTGATGACGTGCGCGGTGGGGGGTACGTGGCGGGGTGACGTGGCGACACGTGGGAAAGAGACTGTCGGCACCATAGAATTGCGACACGTGGCAGCTTCTGATTGGCTGATGATGACGTGGCGGTGAGGTGGCAATGTTGACTTGTTGACTTGCTGACGTGGCTGATGACATGGAGATGACCTGGAGTGACACGTGGCACACGTGGCGATGGTGACTGTCGGCACCGTAGGATGCTGACACGTGCAAGGCGCATGTTAGTAGATCGGCTGTGATGGTGACACGTGGCACGGCGCATTTTAGCAAAGTCAAACTTTTCTCAGATTCTGATTTGTGGACCCGGCGCACGTTAGCACTGTTCGGCGCATTTTAGACGTCGCGACGCGTGTAAGGCTTGGCGTCGCGACGCGCTTAAGACCAAAATATCCCTATTGACGCATTTTTGTCGTTTTTGCCCCAAATTGCCTCCAATGCTTTCCAAACTTTATTTATCTGCAAAATAACACCAAATACATCAAAACGTTCACAAAACTCGCGAAACTATACAAAATATTAAGTTAATTGAGTGGGAAATAGTGATATAAATATCACTCATCACACCCCCAAACCTAACATTTTGCTAGTCCTCGAGCAAAACATAAAAATAACATGAATATAAATTCGTAGGGATCACGATTGCATTTAGCATATGCAACAAGCCTTTAAACCCCTAGGTGTCCCTAGTGGACGAGTTGTAGTCTCGTGAGGGTTTACAGCAATGATACCCACAAACATTTTTACAAAAGTAAAAAAAATTAGTTAAAACTAATGCACACAAAAGCAAAAAGACAAGCGAAAAGAGAATAAAGATGTTAGTGACTAATCAGGTGAAACTTCTACTCCAAGTTACTAGTTGTTTTGTTTTATTTTAAATTACTGAATAAGTAAATTCTCCGATTATTTTTACCATTCTTCATATACATGGCCAACAAAATATTAATCAATTTATTTTTGCCCACAACAGTCATAAGTGTAGTTGATAAGAGAGTAATATTTTTGTCCTAAAGTTCTATCAGATTTCACACCTTTTTGGAGCAATGGAATAATTTTTCATTTTTCTGATTTTTTCTTTGATTTTTTCTCTATTTTTTATTTAAATACAATATCTTCCATCTATGTATCGAGTGTTGGGTCGGTGGCTCCCAAACCAGTTGGCTTTAGGGCACCAGGTGTTAAGACACCCCTACGGACTTAATTACTCAGACTTCCGATATATATATTTTTGCAGCATCTTCGATCCATGTAACGAGCTTTGGGCCAGTGACTCCCAAACCAGTTGGTTTTAGGGCACTAGGTGTTAAAACACCCTTACAGACTTAATAACCCGGATCTCGGATTTTTTTTTTTTTTTTTTTACTCCATTACTTTTTTGAGATGTTTCCTCCAATTAAACTAGAGCACTGAATATTACAAACTTTTCAATTTTAGCTCATGTCCGTATGTTACTATATATGTTGATAATATCTGTCAACTGAGCATATGAAGATCCATTTTAGTCCGTTTTATGGAGAATTCACAAATTAAATAATTCAAAAGGAAATAAACAAAAATTAACTTGTTTCGAAATAGGTTTGAGATACCTCTCAGGAGTGGAAACTCCTTACTCGGCTATCTCTTACCAATTTCACATTTTTAGTCAAAACACAAAAACGCAAAATATTTTTGTAATTTTTGAAAAATTTTCAATTTTTTTTGTATTTTTCGAAAAATTTTGGACTAAAAATAAAAACAACATACAAACTAAAAACAAGGTACTAATTAACTAATTCCCTCCCCCAAACCTAAATGAGAACATTCCCCAATGTCTTAAACAGTAAAAGGAGAGTTAAGAAGGTCGTACCTGGTTAGCTGAAATCTACAGGAAATTAAAGGTTAAGATCCAGATTTATCCGACGCCTCTTACCACGATCGTCCTCGGACCAATTTATCTTTGAAAGGATAGGGTCAACTTGTGGTTCATAGGCTATGAGTTGGTCTATTAGATCCGGAGCAGTTTGGCAGTGAAGAGGAGTTCTTTCATAGGTTTTGACACGAACCCATTTCTCCGAGCATCATCAAGAAACACACAAAGAAAATCATAAAATCCATCAACATTGAGCAATCCAAGCGGTTTCTGTGTATGTTCAGGTTCGCCCAAGATAGAACTATAAAAATTTCCTCCAATGTACCCAAACCACCTGGCAAAGCGATAAAAGCATCAGCACGGTTAATCATTTCTACCAGTCGTTCAGACATACCTGACACGATCAGTTCCTCTCCGTTTGATGATCCAATAAGATTTGCCTCTGCCAAGGGTTTTGGAATGATTCCCAAAACATTACTGCCTCCTTCCTGTACAGCCTTTGAAACGATCCCCATAAGTTCGAGATTTCCTCCGCCATATATTAAGTGCATATTCCTTGCGGCTAAGACTCGACCCAATTCCTGTGCTGCTTCTACGTATTGTGGTTTAGTACCAACACTACTACCGCAAAACACACAGATATTTTCAACTCGTCTTCTTGAAGTAGCTTCCATTTTTTTATGTATTTCTTTCTCAACTCTGGATGCCTTCAAAAGTGCAATGACGGGCTGAATTTATAGTACCTGAAAAGGGTGAGTAATAATAGCACAAGTATCTTCCAGAGGACGATTAGTAACGAATTAATATCGTGATAGTCAAAAAGGTCTGGATCCTGTCGGAGAAAAATAAAAGAAAACATCAAAACAAATTACAATTATTAAGAAAAGACAAAGAGATATAATATTTACAAGAAAAGTAACGGCTTGATTGACGTCTATGCGTCAGGGACAAGCTTCCCATCCAATTTCTTATAAATTGGCAAACAGGGTCTTTTTGAGTCAGATTCCCGAGACTTAACAGTTGTCTTTCCTTTTGGAATTGTGTATGTAATTTGTGAATGGCTATATTAACATATCCACTGGGATGCGTCTCAAGAGAGTTAAAGATATATCATCTAAAGACTCCTTACTCAAGCCATCCCTAATGAATCTAATTTTGTCTTCGCGATTATCAGACACCATTCCTAAAGAACGACAACGAGTGTTGCAATTAAATCGTGCACATTTGAAACAAACACCCATTTGCTTAGCTCTACGTTTCTTTGCATAGGTGCTTCTTCCTAAACCAGGCAGATGTGAAATAAAAGAGTCAGAAGACTCACCTGCCAATCGGATTCGTGCTTCAATTACCCAACGAATATCATTAGGAAACCATGATGTCATCGTCAGTAGTCTCATTCGTTCCAAGCGAGCTTTGTAGACTTTTATTAGAGATTTTGGAGGGAGAGAAGGAAATTGCTTGTGAAGATTTGCAAGAGCATCTTCCATCGTGAAATGACTAAACCTGCAAAAATTAAACACACAAAAATAAAACACACCAAATCACAATATATACACAAATTGCATGGGTTGCCTCCCTGCTAGCGCTAAGTTTAAAGTCGTCAGCCAGACTTGGCTTCTCGAATGTTAAGCTGGATCTGAAAGTGTAACACTTTCTTTTTGTCGCTCAAATGATTCTCCCCAGTAGTGCTTGACACGCTTGTTTTTAACCTTGAAAGTTTTGTTAGCGTCAGGATCATGTATCTCAACGGCTCTATTTGGTAAAACTTTGGTGATCACAAATGGACCTGACCACCGTGATTTTGGCTTCCATGGGAAGAATTTCACCCTTGATTTGTTTAACAGTACCTTCTGCCCTGGTTCCAGTTGTATGCGCACTAACTTCTCATCATGTCTTTTCTTGCCCTTTTCTTTGTACAATTTGGCATCCTTAAAAGGCTGATTGTGAAATTCCTCCAATTCGTTGAGCTGGTGGAACTTTTTCTTTTCTGTTGCTTGTAGTGCAAGAATTGGCTCCTTCAGTACAAAAGACGCTTTATCTTTAGGCTCCCCAGGCAATTGACATGTTTTAAGTTTGTCAGTAGAACTTTGTCTTTCATCAGAGTTCTGAATGGTACTGTGTATCATATCGAGTTTGAAACATTCCTCCTTCTTTTCATCATCTGGGAAATTCATGGCCTTGAAAACATTGAATGTTACTTCTTGGTCTTGTACCCTCATGGTTAGTTCTCCTTTTTGTACATCAATAATGGTTCGACCTGTAGCCAAGAATGGTCTCCCAAGGATGATTGGCACGTCTGCGTCTTCCTCCATATCAAGGACAATAAAATCTGCTGGGAAAATGAATTTGTCAACCTTGACCAGCACATCCTCAACTACACCTCTCGAAAATACGAGCGTTCTATCTGCAAGTTGTAGTGAGACTGAAGTTGGCATTGTTTCTCCAATCTGCAGTTTCCTGAAAATAGAAAAAGGCATCAAGTTAACACTAGCACCTAAATCACACAAAGCCTTACCAAAGTTATGTTCTCCTATGACGCAAGGAACAGTGAAACTGCCAGGATCTTTCAACTTCGGGGGAAGTTTCCTCTGAATGATAGCACTGCATTCTTCTGTTAATGCCACTGTCTCGTAATCTCCCAATCTTCGTTTTTGTGAAAGAATATCTTTCATGAATTTGGCATAGGTGGGCATTTGTTCCAACGCTTCTGCAAATGGAATGTTGATATGCAGCTTTTTGAAGATCTCCAGGAACCGGGAAAATTTCTTGTCCAATTTATTCTTCTGAAGACGTTGAGGAAAAGGTGGAGGTGGAGTGATCTGTTCTTTTTCCTCCATTTGTTGCTTTGTTTCTTTTGGAACTTCCTCAGCAGTTGAATTGACTCCAACATCTTTGTTGATTTCAGTACCGCTCTTTAACATGATGGCATGACATTGTTCCTTCCCCATGTTTCTTGGATTTGGCTTTGTGTTGCTAGGAAGGGTACCTGGCGGTCTGTAACTCTGAGCATTTGCCAGTTGTCCCATTTGATTCTCCAGTGCTTTAATAGAAGCAGATTGACTTTGAATTAATGTTGTTTGGGATTGAAACATAGCATCATATCTTGCTGCTTGCTTTTTGAACATCTCTGCAAACCATTCTTTCATTTCTGGTTCTTTTTCATGCTCCTGGCCTTTGTTCTGTTGCTGGAATTCAAGTGGTGGATAGTTCTGCTGTTGGCCTGAATTGTTGCTCCATGATAAATTAGGATGATTCCTCCACCCTGGGTTGTAGGTGTTGGAATATGGATTGTTCCCCTGTCTGTTGAAATTGTTGACATAATTCACCGTCTCTTCATGTTGGTTTGGTTCTGGTGCTCCTCCATATGGTGAACTTGTGGATCCAGTGATGTTCACAACTTGCGTGCTAAGTGTTTCTAGACATTTGCATATCTGATCCAGCCTGGTATTCACTGCTGTGTTTGCTCCAACTTCATAAATTCCTGCAATTCTTTGGATCATGCTCCTTTCTGTTGTTGGCCACAAGGAATTGTTGTTGGCCATTTCTTCGATTAGGTCCCAGGCTTGATCTTCTCCTTTTGCCATCAAGGCTCCTCCAGCAGCAGCATCGATTGTGGTTCTCATTATTCCAGAAAGTCCATTATAGAATGTTTGGACTTGAAGCCATTTTGGAATCTCATGGTGAGGACATTTCCGGAGTAAATCTTTATACCTTTCCCAAGCTTCGCAGAGGGATTCTGAATCTTGTTGTACAAAGGATGTGATGTCATTCCTCAGTTTTCCGGTTCTGGCTGGTGGAAAGTACTTTGCAAGAAATTTGGTAGCTAAAGTGTTCCAAGTTGTGATGGAACCTGCTGGTAGTGAATGTAGCCAAGCTTTAGCTCTGTCCTTCAGGGAATATGGAAAACAACGCAGTCTCATCATTGCTTCTTCTTCAGCTCTCGGTTGTAATTAAAAGTGCCGCAAACTTCCAGGAAGTTGCTGATGTGGGAATTAGGATCTTCAGTTGCATTCCCCCCAAATTGAACTGACTGCTGAATCATCTGAATGCATGTTTTGATGTCACACGCATTTGCTGGTAAGGGAGGAAGTACAATACAGGAAATGAGTCTGTCAACCATCGGAATGGTTCTGTCTCGAATGGGAATTGGTGGTGCAACGTTCAAAGGTTCAGGTTCCATGTTGACTAAAGCTTCTTGGCCTTCTCACCTTTCCCTTCTCAACTGTCTGATGGTTCTTTCAATTTCTGGGTCAAGCGGTCGGAGTTCAAAGCTTCTGGTTCGTCTCATGTAGTTTCTGAGAACCTGAAACACAAGAAAACAAAAACAATAAGTAAAAAGAAATTAGATACAAGTAACGGTATCTAACCCCTAAACTAATAGTAAAAGATAAATAAGTCCCCGGCAATGGCGCCAAAAACTTGACCGGCGTAAACACACACGTATAACGCAAGCGCACGTATCGTTCAAGTAGTATAAAAATATCGATCCCACGAGGACTTAATATCTAATCTATTAATTTTATGAGGTTAAATGATTACTAATATCTAACAAGTTGATTGATTGATTTGAAATGGTGACGATTCTAAATTTAAAAACAAGTAAATAAAATTGTCGAAAAATAGGTTTTAAGAAAATTCAATATTAAAAACTATCTAGGGTTGTGATTTCTTCCAATATCATTTAAAGATGAAGTGATTATCTTAAAGTTGGGTAATATATTGATTTATTAACCTGGAACACTAAATTATGTGTAAGCCTCTGTCGATGGTCAGACACAAATACCCAGTTTAACCCAATTGAACCATATGTCTATGTCAACCAAATTATCTGGATTCATTAAGTTTAAGTCCCAATTATGGCTACCCCCGCCCGACAGGTATATTCCTATCCTGTAAGGAAATCTATTAAAGGGTTATCTATCCTCAAGGAAGATCGTGGGCTATTGAGTCTAAGGCTGAAACCTAAAATCCCTATGTCTAGTTCATTTTAGATTTACCAGATCAATTTTATTAATGGCCAATTAATGAAAAAGCATTAAGTTTAAGACTCAATAAATAAATCTTTATATTACCCAAGCTATAATCTAACCCTTATAAAACGGTGATATTGGATTTCATCACAACCCCAGATAACTAATTTAGTTACAACACATAACTAGGGCTAGTAAAAACTTGAAAATAAAAGACATAAAGTAAAAATGCGGTAAAGTAAATACTGAAAAGTAAATTACAATAAAATAAAATGCTAAGGTAAAAGGAATTACTTTTACTACTACTAATTTAGATATCTCCCATAAAATAATATATAAACTTGTGATTCTTTTTCCAACCAGCCATATAGGCGGTAACCTGATTAAGTCAAATTAAGTCCAACCAGCCATAAAGGCGGAAGAACCAAATTAATTACCAACCGACCAATCTGGCGGTATCCTTTATTAGTCAGGTTTAAATCAGATTAAAATGAATTACCAACCGACCAATCTGGCGGTATCCTTTTTAAGTCAATATTTTAAATAGTGAATATATTATTTTTAAGGGAGATTAATCTAAATAGTAACAGTAAAAGAATTACCTTTCACCCTAGCTGGGGGAGTTACCTCCTCATGGTAAATAAAAACTGTAAAAAGTAAAAAGTAAAAATTAAATTACTATATTAACAAAACGTAATTAAAATTAATTACAAAACTAAAAACTAAAAACTAAAAATTAAAAGAAAGTAGAGAGAGAAACTCTCTCTTTAGAAAGATTATAAGAGAGAGAGTGGTGCACTGAATTCTGAAATTTCGCGCTCTATTTATAGGCAAAAATTCGGTTTCTGGCGTCGCGACGCCAAGGACCTCAGCGTCGCTACACCAGGTTTGTCGACGTGGCACGCTCTGGTTCGCTGGTTTGAAGATTCTGGATAAGCTGATAAGGTGACACGTGGCAAAGTGGTTGGGCTTCAATTATTGTGACACGTGGCGGCTTCTGATTGGTCGCTGAGATTCTTATCCGCCACGTGTCAGATAAGGATAGGATATCCAATAATTGATGCTGACGTGGCGCTGACGTGGCGGTGACGTGGCGACACGTGGGAAAGAGACTGTCGGCACCATAGAATTGCGACACGTGGCAGCTTCTGATTGGCTGATGATGACGTGGCGGTGACGTGGCAATGTTGACTTGTTGACTTGCTGACGTGGCTGATGACATGGAGATGACCTGGAGTGACACGTGGCACACGTGGCGATGGTGACTGTCGGCACCGTAGGATGCTGACACGTGTCAAGGCGCATGTTAGTAGATCGGCTGTGATGGTGACACGTGTCACGGCGCATTTTAGCAAAGTCAAACTTTTCTCATATTCTGATTTGTGGACCCGGCACACGTTAGCACTGTTCGGCACATTTTAGACGTCGCGACGCGTAAGGCTTGGCGTCGCGACGCGCTTAAGACCAAAATATCCATGTTGACGCATTTTTGTCCGTTTTTGCCCCAAATTGCCTCCAATGCTTTCCAAACTTTATTTATCTGCAAAATAACACCAAATACATCAAAACGTTCACAAAACTCGCGAAACTATACAAAATATTAAGTTAATTGAGTGGGAAATAGTGATATAAATATCACTCATCATTCAGATAGTCTGATGACTGTATTTACTGCCAACATATCTAATGATCTCTTGGGTCGCTTCCCAAAAATTCACCGATGAGATTTGACTCGAACAGAATTAATTTGGGATTAATTATGAGAGAGAGAAAATTAATCTTGGATTAATTACGGCAAGAATTAATCTGGGATTAATTATCAGAGAAAGAATTAATCTGGGATTAATTGCGTCAAGAATTTATCTGGGATTAAATTCGTCGAGAAGAGAGAACGCGATTAATTTGGAATTAATCGGCAAAATGAATTTAATAGTGAAATTAGATTTTATTATTTAATTTATTTAAATGGGCTAAAATAATATATTAGATATATTAATTGAAATTAGATCTCAATGCGGAATTAAGATTAGATTTTAAACGTGCGAGCAGATTAATTTAGAATTAATTCGTAAGCGACTTACATAATAATATTACGAGGCATTATTATTTAATTAAATTGGATTTAATTAAGTCGCAACGGAAAATTTTTTTAATTCGGAATTAAACGAACCCGGGCCTGAACGAAGTTGTATGTTGGATTGTCCGACTTAAATTTGGAATTTAAGTGGGGCCCATTTTACTTACATTACATTAAAATTTGGTTGATGGGTTTTGTTGGAAACTTATCCAACACACTTTGTATTTGCTTTTTTGAAAAAAGCATTTTACCAACTTTGAAGTCAACTTTTGTATATGATTTTGGAAATCAAAATGCACTATTCCTCTTCCTCTCTCATTAGGGCCGAAACTTCAAGCTTTCTCCCATGGAATTTTGTTACAAAATTCCACAATGCTAGCACTTTAAAGAGATAAATGAGGTGATATGGAAACCAATCCGAGAGTATGGAACACGACTTGAAGGCTTGGAGCTTCCATTACATCCAACAAAAGAGGAATTTTTAAAATCCTAAATCCAAGCAAGGTGAGTTTTTCCGTAACTCTCTTTAATTTTCACACGAATCACTCTTAGACGATCTTGGCATGTTTTAGGAACACTTACAGATTTAGCACTCAACATTCATCATTCAAACTTAGGCTCTCACACTCGAGTTGTCTTGTTTCTTCTATCTTTTTGCTCATCACCATCATTGACTTGAGCGTCGGAGTACCTACGGTGATGAACACTAAAAATGTATATTTAATAAAGAGAAAGTAATAATATTACACTTATAATTTCATTAATCCTCTTAATTTAGCGCTTTTGTGAAATAGTAATTAAATTTATGTTTTATATATTTTTATTGTGATTTTTTATTTCTTACGTAAGTGAAATAATACTTTGGATGCATAACTAGAAAAATGGACGAGACATTTGGATTTTGAAGGCCAAAAACTTAAAAGGATGTTCTAATAGTTTATAATTTTTTACTCAGATATCGGATTGATGAAAGAAGACTCAATTATCTACAATTTTGATGTTTACAATATTTTCTAGCTCTGAAGTTTCCAAGGCTGAAATTGAAGAAGAATAAGAAGAAGAATAAGAATAAGAAGAAGAAGAAGAAGAAGAAGAAGAAGAAGAAGAAGAATAATAATAATAATAATAATAATAATAATAATATAATAATAATAATAATAATAATAATAAATACCTTATTTCAGCAGCCCGCTCCATAATTCTCTCTGAGAATTTGTGGAGTTTTAGCTTTTGTATGTTTTATTTTTCACGTTTTGTTGTAATATTTTTCTTTCAATAATAAAATTTGACAACTTTTATTCAAATCATTAGTAGCTAATTTTGCATTATTAAATACAATACAATTGCTAATAGTATGAGGTGATGAACACCTCTTGCTATAAATAGAGGTGCTCAACACCTTAGTTCAACAGCCCGTTCCATATTTCTCTTTGAGAATTTGTGGAGTTTCAGCTTTTGTATATTTTATTTTTCATGCTTTGTTGTAATTTTTTTCTTTCAGTAATAAAATTTTTCAAGTTTTATTCAAATCATTAGTATCTAATTTTACATTATTAAATGCAATGTAATTGTTAATAGTATGAGGTGTTGAGTGACTCTTGCTATAAATAGAGGTGCTCAACACCTTATTTCAGCAGCCCGCTCCATATTTATCTCTGAGAATTTGTAGAGTTTCAGTTTTGTATGTTTTATTTTTCACATTTTGTTGCAATTTTTTCTTTCAGTAATAAAATTTTACAAGTTTTATTCAAATTATTAGTAGCTAATTTCATCATGATGGGGTAAAAGGTGAAGCTCTTAATAAGAAAATATAGATTAAGTCTTAAGAATCGTGACTTACTCAAATGGATACTTAAATCCCTTATGGTACATATACGGGCCGACGGATCCTATCTTCATACCTACTTGATTAACGAGTGCATCGATCCACACCCAACGAACATCTAGCGGTCAGACCATAAAGGGTCTTTGACATATATGGCATGAAAGTGTGGACGATCACATAATAAATCAATGTTATCATATAATCAAAGGATCACATATGCTGCTCGACTCGAGGAGATTCGTGTTGAAGGTGGTGTGTACTTCCAACTATTAGGAATCACTTGTGAGTCATTCATTATTTTCTCTAACGAATGCCCATATGTCTATACGAGTTTCCCTTCCTCATGATACATTGGGTTAAACCATTGGAACTCCAATTCTAATAAATGACATGTGTTAGTCTTCTAAGTTATAGGAATTCGATTGTATTCTAAAACTAACAACTAGGAATATTTTTCTTTAAGAATGGTTTGTAGCAGTAATACTATCCCAATGTCGGACCACCTGATGTCTAGTATTATTACAAGACTATTTTAAGGTCGATGTCATTCTCAGCATATTTATATATCAATCTAATATGCATAATGACATTACTATTAATCAAGATTGAAATGAAAATGTAGTTGTTTATTAATAAATAATAAAATATAATATACAATATATTATTCGGATTAACGCTCCAAGCTCCAACTCCAATACTTATGGACCATCCAAGACTGAAGCTTAAGGGGTAAAAATTACATTCTAGTTGTGGTAGGTGACTTCTCTAGATACATTTGGGTAGACCTCATTAGGGAAAATATGAAGTTACTGAACACATCAAAGTCTTGTGTAAAAGACTTATAATCGAGAAGGATTTGACCATTGCTATGATTAAGAGTGACCATGAATGTGTGTTTCATAACTCTAATCTAGAATCATTATGTGCCAACAATGGCATAAAGAAGGAGTTCTCTGCCCCATATCACTCTAAAATAGAATGAAGTAGTCGAAAGGAAGAATAGAGTCATTCAAGAAATGGCTCATGTTATGATTCATAACAAGAGGATTGCCTTGCACTTTTGGGAGAATCTGTGTCACAACGTGTCATATTGTTAATAGAGTTTTTCTTAGAAATATGGAATAGTAAGAAACCCACGGTCAAATACTTTAAGGTCTTTGGTAGCACTTTCTACATTTTGAGAGACATGGAGAATATCACAAAATTTGATGCCAAAAGTGATGAAGGCATGTTTCTAGGATACTCTCAAATTAGTAGAGCCTATAGAGTATACAATAAACGTACTCTTACTGTTATGGAAACTATCAATTTGAATGTGGATGATGTTAGCTGTGGACCTAGTATCGAGGTGGAGCCGGTCCCCATTGTTGAGAGTGATGAAGAATATAGTAAGGTAGGTAAACCAAGAAACCTAGTTAAACTTGAACATCCTAATGTTTCTACCTCCTCTAAGAGTGATAAACCACATGAGTCTGTCTCTTTATCTCATGTCAAGTTGAATCACCCAAAAGATAAAATTCTTGGTGATGTCACATAATGATTGAGACTACGTGGAAAGTTAGATAATCAACTATCATTTTCTTGTTATGTGACTCAGATTGACCCTAAAAAAGTTGAAGAGACTCTTTTGGATGAGTGTTGGGTAAATGCAATGCATGAAGAATTAAATCAATTCACATATAATAATGTGTGATATCTTGTCCCTAGACCTAAGAACACAAATATGATTGGAACCAATTGGATCTTCAAGAACAAGACTGATGAACATGGTACCATAATGAGAAACAAGGCTAGGCTAGTGGCCCAAGGATATACTCAGGTAGAAGGAATAAACTATGATGAGTTATTTACTCTGATGGCCAAGTTAGAATCCATTCGCATTATTTTGGCAGTAGCGTGTAGTATGAGACTCAAACTATACCAAATGTATGTCAAAAATGTATTCTTAAATGGTATTCTATAAGACGAAGTGTATGTAGAGCAGCCCAAAGGTTTTTTTGATATCGATCATCCAAACTATGTCTATAAGTTGAAGAAAGCCCTGTATGGTCTCAAACAAGCTCCTATAGCATGGTATGATAGACTCACTACCTATCTTTTATGGCTACTCTTGAAGGGGAGTTGACTTAACTATGTTCATCAAAATGTCAATTGTGTCATTATTATTGCTCAGGTGCATGTAGATGACATTGTTCTCGGTTCGCCTCGTGACTCACTTGCTCATGAGTTTGCAGATGCTATGACATAAGAGTTTGATATCAGCATGATACGGGAGCTCAATTACTTTCTTGGGCTTTAAGTTAAGCAATTCGGAAATGAGCGTTTGTCGACCAATCCAAATATGCTAGAAATCATGTTAAAAGATTCAGATTGGAAAGTAAGAAGAATACAAAACTCCCATGAGTATTATTTTAAAGCTTACAAGTGACCCAACGGGAACCAATGCGGATCATACACTGTACATGTTGGAGTTGGTGCTTGGAGTGCCAATCCGAATTGTATATTTTATTATTTATTAATAAAATAACTACATTTTCATTTCATATATTATTAATGGTATTGTCATTATGTGTATTGGATTGATGTATAGATATGCTAAGAATGAAATCGGCCTTAGAATAGTCTTGTAGTAATACTGGACACTAAGTGGTCTGACATTGGGATAAGTATTACTATTGTAAATTATTCTTAAAGTATATATATTCTTAATCATTGGTTTTGGAATATGGTCGAATTCATATAATCTAGAAGACTAGCACATGTTGTATATTGGAATTGGAGTTCCAATGGTTTAACCCGATATACCATGAGTTTTGGAAACTCGTATGGACGTGTGGGTATTGGTTGGATCGAATACTAAATGACTCGCAGGTGATTCCTAATAGTTGGAAGTACACACCACCATCAATAGGAATCTCCTTGAGTCGAGTAGCATATGTAATCCTTTGACTATAGGATAATATTGATTTTGTGTGAGATCCCCCACGCTTTGATGCCATGTATGTCAGAAACATTTCATGGTATGGCCTCTAGATATTCGTTAGGTGTGGACCAGTGCACTCATTAATCAAGTTTGAAGCAAGATAGAATCTATCGGCCCCTATGTGTACTATAAGAGGTTTAGGTATCCATGTGAGTAAAGTCACGATTCTTAAAGCTTTGGCCAAAGTCGATCACCAAGGGTGGATCGCATCAGTTATGAAGAATCGTTGACATGTCGACATGAGATGTGGGCCTCAGAAACTTGACGGTGTATTCTATGTTTCCTAAGCACAACTTGGATAGCCTACGACAGAGTGATTGTTAAACATATGTGATGACCTCAACTTGTACAGTTCAGAAAGGTCGTTCATGTTCTTCGCAAATTCGGAGGTGGCCGAATTGCATACATATTCGCTAGACATATATGACGAACGTGTCTGAACTTAGAGAGTCCCAATATGAAGTGTACTCGTTGAAGACTTGGGTAGCCGATTAATCTTGATAAAAGATAATATTCGATATTATAATTATCAACTAAGATAATCAAGTGTTATTGCATAACATTGATTATTTACTTTGACCTAATTGGATTAATTGGATTAATTTAATAATTACACAGGGACTTATTTGTAAAATAATAATTATCTCTACCATTTGAGGATATTATGATAATTTTAAGTATGTAATAATATGTGGTTTTGACTTGATTTAATTAGATTAAATCAAAGTGGCAAATATTGAACTAATCAATTTCCTAATCTTTGTCTTGATTTAATTGGATTAAATCAAAGTGGTAGACAATAGAGATTAGTCACATATAATTATACATATTTGGACAAATTAGATTAAGCCCACCTAAAATTTGATTACAACTTTTATTAATTAAAAATTGTATAAGTTTTGCTATAAATATCAAGCTTTAGGAAGGTTTTAATTAAGCTTGAGAAAGCTAAATACAAGCAAGAATTAGAGAAATTAGCCTAAGTTAAAGAAGTGTTTAGAGAAGCTTTGTGAGATCTCTACAACATTTCAATTAAGATAAATTAAGATTGGATCTTAGGGTGAAGCTTGCTAGCATTGGAATCAAGATTGGATCTTGGGGTGAAGCTTGCTAGCATTGGAATCAAGATTGGATCTTGGAGTCAAGCTTGCTAATCCTTAGAAATTCTCAAAACATTTCAACATGAGAAGTAGATTTGATCTTTGAATCAACCCTGTTAGGTAATTTTGATCTTCTCCAAAAGCTATATTTTCCATTATTGAGACATATAGTATTGAATTATGTATTGGATACATAATGTTGAAATTAGGATAATTAATTATGTTATGATGATTTGGAAGTATAAACACAATATGCTTGTAATTGGGTCAAAATATTTATGTTAGACATAGACATAAAATTAGAGTTTGGAACTCTAGATAATAGCTTAGAGCTAAGGCTACCATTCTAGAATCACTTGACTATCTTTGGGTGATCTAGAATTGTTCACGAGTCACTTCATTGTGAGATTCTAATTTGGTTTGTATTTTGGATTCAAAATTTACGCAAGTGCGTATTTAGAATAAATTTATATTTTTGTAAAAATAATTGATATTTTAAAAAACTTGATTTTTGTTTTATAACATGTGTTGATGTTGGTTTTGATGTTAAAATTAATTTTGGGTGTTTTTGAAGTGTTTAGGAAAGATTAGAAGAAATTTGGGTAAAATACCCTAATTCCTTCAGCTCTCTTTTTCCAGAGAGCTGAAGGGTTTGAAAAGCAAATAAAAAAAAAATATTTTCTGCACATTGCGCGCGCTTTAAGCACTACGTGCATTGAATTTATTTTTCTTCGTTCTTGAGCTTCCAGACTCCGATTCAACTTTAGTTTTTTCCTATACACTCGTAATGGAATATAGTATTTCATTAAATATTTTAAAATTACACCCATGCTTGATATCCATGAGTTAGACCCACTTCCGCTGTGTGGGGCTCCGATTCGACCCTAGGGGTTCCACATCTGCCCCAACAGAATGGTATCGGATCAAGGCTTAACCACATAACACATGTTGCATGTTAGACATGTATTTAAATCTATGCCTATGTATTTTAATTTAATTATGCATAAGTCATATTGGATATGTATTGCATATTTTAAATTAAAATTTTGACGTAATGACTTGATTGTCATAAATCTCTTGTGTTTAGGTGATTACTTTATTTTAAATAATAGTATTAGTAATGTTGGAGCATTATTGGAAGGTTTTTCTTGTCAATACAGAGATGGATGAATTCTTACTACTTTTATCCAATATCGTTATTAGTGTGAGGGTATAAGTTCTCGGAACTTAGCTCGCTCTGGTAAAATATTAGATGTAGCATGATGAGTTAACACATTCACCCAATATCATAATTAGTGTGAGGGTGTACATACGAAGCTCATTAGTGCACTTGATAAGTATACACCTAGAAACACGTCTTAATCCAATATCGCCATTAGTATGAGGATAAGAAACAGTTCATGACCAAAATAGGAGTCACGTGAAGTGATTGACCTTTGAGGTCTACCTAATGAGTTTATAAAGGCCAATATTGTCATTAGTGTGAGGCTGGAGTAAATTTCATGGGATCCACTTCCCGCTATGAAATTTTGATAGTCAAATTTTTATTTTTCCATTATGGGAGATTACAAAATTACGTAAAGTACTGGGAGGGCACTAATAGATTTAAAATTCCATAATCAATTAGTGTTATTATTTTGAAATGAAAACTGTTCTGCTACTATTTAAAATGTTGTCTTGTAGATGGATATCGCTAATCCATTGATAAGACTTTTGGATACCAATAAACTAAAAAGAGCCGAGAATTATTTTGAATGGGAAATGAACATATGCCATTGTCTTGGAGTTTGAAAATTTGACTTATGTCACTGTCAATCCAATACCTGTTGAAATCGATTCTGACTCCACTCCAGAAGAGCGAGAAACTTTTAATAGATGGAAAGATGATATCCTTAAGATGAAATCCTACATTTTGGGATCGATGGTTCCAGATTTTCTAAGATAGTACATTGAAGTACCAGATGCTTGGAGAATTATGCGAACACTCAAGGAGTTGTTCGAGGCAAATCAAGAGATCGAACTTTATCAAAGGTCTAAGGAATTCTTCTGTGCTGAACTCAATGATGGATGAGCTGTCAGCATTCATGTTTTGAACATGATCGACCAGATTCGATACCTGGAACGACAGGGCATTGTGAGTGATGAACGACTAGACCGTAATTTGATTCTATTTTTTTTATTGCCTGGTTCTTATACTGGCTTTGTAGTAAACTTCCATATGCACTCGATGCAAGCTAGCTACGAAGAACTTCATAACATGTTACACAAGGCGGAGCAAGATTTGAGGAAAGGAAACCCCACATTGTACATCCATGGTGGAGCTGGCTCTTCAAAGACTTCTAGTAAGTCAAAGAAAATAAAGATAGGGAAGAAGAAGATTGCAAAGAAGAACTCCAAGAAATGCAAAAGTGCAAAACCGCAAATAGCTTGTGATCAATGTCTACATTGCAAGAAGTCTGGACACTTCAAGTAAGACTGTCCAGAGCTGATAGGGAAAGAATGACCCTCAGGTACGCTTTGTATTTTTCAAATTATTGACATCTCATTAGCCTTATATGCAAACAGTGGATGAGTGTTAGACATTGGAAGTCCTACTCATATTTGCAACTCCCTGCAGGTAATGAGGGTAAAAAGAAGGCTGAATAAAGGGGAGATCCAGCTTAAAGTTAGCAATGGCGAGACATTGGATGTTAAAGCCATAGGAACGGTTGTTTTAGATCTCCTCAATGGTTGTAAATTAAATTTACAAGACTGTCATTATGTACCATCACTTATCAGACAAATAATATCACTGTCAATATTAGATAAAGAGGATTATAAAATAAACATTAATGATGAAATTTTATGTTTATATGATAAAGATAATTTATTGAAATATGAATGTTCTTTATCAAACAGTCACTATGTTTTGGAAACATATAGAGATTCCTTTAATGTAGTGGAAACTACAAGTAGGAAATCTGAATTAAATAATATTGAATTATGGCATATGAGATTAGGCCACATAGATGTTAGACGTCTAGCCAAAATAGTAAAATGATGATTTGTTTGAAAATTTTACCTTAGATCCTTATCCGATTTGTGAGTCATGTATCCAATGAAAGATGAAAAATGCCTCATTTCTAGGTGTTGGACACCGTGATGGAGATTTATTAGAGATAATACACAATGATGTGTGTGGTCCATTAAATCATGTCACTCATAATTATTCAACATACTTCGTGACTTTCACGGATAATAAGTCTAGATATGGTTATGTCTATTTGATGAGATATAAATCTGAAACATTTGACAAGTTCAAAATATTCCGAAACGAAGTTGGAAAAAAAATCAGTAAATTCATCAAGTGTCTTCGATCAGATCGAGGCGGTGAATACATGAGTGAATAATTCAGAAATTATTTAAGGGATAATGGAATTCTTACCCATTATAGCCCTTCAGGAACACCTCAATACAATGGTGTGTCTGAGCTTAGAAATCGTACTTTATTGGATATGGTGCGAATAATGATGGGTTATACATGTCTTCTTTATTACCTTTGGGGTTACGCTTTACTTACTGCTGCCCACATACTTAATAGAGTTCCATCGAAAGTTGTTTCTACGACCCCTATCAGATATGATTCGGTAGAAATCAAAGTCTTAGGTATTTAACGATTTAGGGATGTCCTGCATACATTAGAGTTACGCAGCGGGATAAACTAGCACATATGGGGTATAAATGTAGGTTCGTTAGATATCCTGATAATTTCATGGGATATCAATTCTACGATTCCAACCAACGAAATCTATTTGTTGTTTGTTTTGCCACTTTTCTTGAAAAGAAATTTTTGAGAGAAATTGGGAATTGTATAGAGATTGAACTTGATAAGTTTGATCCCAATATTAAGGAACCTGAGATAAAATCAGATATCCAATTAGGAGAAGGATCTACAATACAAGTTCTACGTAAGTCGAATAGAATATCAAAGCCTTCTAAGAGATTGTTTTTAACATCTGATGCGAGCTTTGATGTTTTCCTCTTGGAGGAAACAGATCCGACTACCTCTAAGGAAGCGATACTTGATATCGATTCGGAAAAATGGCGGAAGGCCATGAATTCCGAGAAGGATTGCATGCATGAAAATCAAGTCTGGGACTTAGTTGAACTTTCTGCAGGAGTTAAACCTATTGGTTGTAAATTGGTTTATAAAAGGACGCGTGGGCCCGATGGAAAGGTGGAAACCTTTGAGGCCCGACTGGTAGCGAAAGATTACACTCAACGTCCTGGGATTGACTATGAGGAAACTTTTTCACCAGTAGCCATGCAAAAATCCATTAGGATTCTTTTAGCCATTAATACATATCACGACTATGAGATATGACAGATGGATATGAAAATCGCTTTCCTAAATGGATTCCTTGAATATGATATTTATATGGAACAACCAGAGGGTTTCATATCCAGTGAGACTTCAAACTTGGTTTGTAAGTCCAAAAGTCTATTTAAGGACTTAAATAGGCATCTCGAAGCTGGAATCGTCGTTTTGATGAGATTATTAGATTATCTAGATTCATCAAGAACGAAAAATAATTATGTGTTTATAAGAAAGTGAGTGGGAGCATGAAAGTTTTCTTAGTCTTGCATGTAGATGACATCATTAGCATAGGAAATGATATAGGATTGATGCAAATTATAAAAGACTATTTTTGCAAGAACTTCTCTATGAAAGATATGGGTGAAGCTTCATATATACTAGGTATAAGTCTCTACCAGGATAGATTTAGGAAGCTTATAAGGTTGTCACAATCGACGTACATAGATAAGATGTTAGAAAAGTACGGTTTTACCAATTGCAAGACATTAAATGTACCTTTCTGACGGCATACATCTTTCGAAGATAATGGTACCTCAGACTGAGGAAGAGAGAGTTAGAGTTTCTAACTTGTCAGATGTTTCTTGTATTGGAAACATAATGTATGATATGATATATACTAGACCTGACATCAGTTTCGGCGTCAATGTGACTAGCCGATATCAATTTGATTCAGGTAATGATCATTGGACAGCCGTGAAACATATCATGAAATATCTTAAAGGTACTAGGTATAAGTTTCTGATATATGGAGAAGATGAGAGCTACAAGTTAAGGGTTATACAGACTCCGACTTCCAGGGAGATCCGGATGATAGAAAATCTACACCAGGTTACGTATTTACCCTTAACGGTGGTGCGGTTAGTTGGCGATGTTCAAAGGAAGGCTCAACAGTTGATTCCATCATTAAGGCGGAACTTATAGTGGCTTTAGAAGCTGCTAAAAAAGCTGTATGTAATAGAAATTTTTTCACATAACTTGGCGTTATGCACAGAACCGTTCGGTTCCGGTTCCCGTTCCATTCGATTTTTTTGTACTTTTTTTTTAAATTTTAATAATGATTTTTTAAAAATTTGAGATGGAAAAATTTATTTAAAATTATGAATTTTAATTTAGATTACATTAAATTACAAATAAAATTCTTATAAAAAAAAATTAAAAATTAAATTATTAAATTAAAGAGCTTGAATTTAAATTTTTAAAAACTTAAGTTGCGTACGTATCCTCCAAGGATGAGAGAAATCAAAGCTCACGTAGTTCTATTATAATTTTAAGATAGTTCCCCATTATAATTTACAATTATTTACTTATCAATCATCATTATTGTAGACGCTATTTTTCGCCCGAGGTCCACAATCGAGATTTCGTATAGGGGCACTGACGATCCTGTAAAACAAAGAAGGTAGAGTGAGCGGAGAGGGTCTACCCACCGGTGTGGTGGATGCCGTAGGCACTCTAACGCCCAAGTCAGTGATGGGAATAAGGAAGTAGTAGGCGGATGATCAAGGTCAGATATTACCTTGATCACCGTAGGCTGCCGTGAGGACAGTGGGTGGGTCGTGATGAGAATAACATGTGAGAGTATTCTAAGGCAATGAGTTCAAGGTCTCGAAGTTGAATGTTGGAGAGATGGAAGTTGTATCCCCCTCTCATGGAGCCTCGTTTCCTCTATATACATGATTCAGTAACGTGTGCTTTTATTGCCCTTTGATTGCTCGTCCATTGGGTCATAATAACGGTCGACTTCATGAGGTGCAATTATTGCATTTTGCCCGTTGTAGGCTGGAACAGACGGGTTATGAATGGTGTTTTATGAGCCTGGGCGTTATGTGGACTGGCGTGGGGTGAGCCCCGATTATGGTTAGGGCACGTGGTATTTCACTGGGCCTGGGCTTGTGAATCTCTGGGCCTCTATACACTTCAAACATTGGGGCTTCCTTTTGAGGTAGAAGCTTGGGCCTGGGTCTTATGTTGGGGAGTCTGGGCTGCGTTCAGTATTGGGCCTGAAGTACAAGGACGAAATTACCCTTTGACCAAATTTGGCCCTTACAGTTTGTCCCCTACTCTCTAAGTTAATGAGTCATTGGCTTGGAGAGTACTTGATGCATGTGTCGCCTGGGACGAGGCCGTAGCATGTAAGTGTACTTGAGCGTTGATGTTGCCTATTGATTGAACCAAACGAATGTCAAGTTATGAACTTGACTCTACAAGAGCCATTGGGGAAGTACACAGTCGTCCGAGCTAGATGATGGTCGGGATAATGAACTCGACTCTACTAGATCCATTGGGGAAGTACCCAATCGATTGAGCCATATGAAGGTCAGGTTATAAGTCATACGACATGCGTATTCCATGTCTACAACTTGATTCGACATGAGTCCACAGGGGATGTCCCCGATCGACTGATATAGATGAAGATTCAGGATATAATTCATACGACATGTGTAAGTCATATCTACAACTTGACTCGACATAAGTTCAAGGGGGATGTCCCCGGTCGACTGATCTAGATGAAGATTCAGGATATAATTCATACGATATGTGTAAACCATGTCTACAACTTGACTCGACATGAGTCCAAGGGGGATGTCCCCGGTCGACTGATCTAGATGAAGATTCAGAATATAATTCATACGACATGTGTAAACCATGTCTACAACTTGACTCGACATGAATCCAAGGGGGATGTCACCGGTCGACTGATCTAGATGAAGATTCAGGATATAATTCATACGACATATGTAAACCATGTCTACAACTTGACTCGACATGGGTCCAATGGGGATGTCCCCGGTCGACTGATCTAGATGAAGATTCAGGATATAATTTATACGACATGTGTAAACCATGTCTACAACTTGACTTGACATGAGTCAATGGGGGATGTCCCCGGTCGACTGGACTTGATGAGACCAGGAAGATATTCACTCGTTTGGTATCAAAGAGGGACCAAACCGAGGCTACATGTCATGTAGACCAGAGGAAGGTCTATGAACTGAACTTGACTCCATCACGAGCCAATTGAGGAGTGTTCCCGTCGATTGGACTTGATAAGTCCAGGAAGACATTCACTCCTCTGGAATCGAATGAGAGACCAAACCGAGTCTGCATGTCGTCTGGACCTAAAGAAGATCCGGGTATTGACATATGTCGTACTTCATTACCTGGTAATGTTGACCATGATGTCTACGCCAAGCCTTCATTCATGTACCGTCGACTGGGACATCCTCCTCATGACAAACACATCGCTTTATCAAGTGAGGTAAATGGTAGGAAATATAATTCCATTGAAGAGAGACGCTTTGTTTCTGATGTAGGTCCATGAGACTATGGTCGAATGGAATCTAGAATTGACGACACTCCTTTCGTGTAACCTTTCATGACACCTGGAGGAAATGGCAATCCTCTTACGTAGTCTTAAGGTAATGGCATTCTATCTATGCCATCTATAGTAGATGATAACCGCCCCAAGCAGTCTCGAATAGATATCAATTATAGAGAATGATTCTAGGTTGATTGAGTATGCTGGGGATTATGAGGATATTCTCATGTCGGCTGGAGGAAGTGTGTAGAATGGTTCAAATGATGGTCCATATATGTTGATTGGAGCAAATGGATTTCTCATTAAGAACGAAACAAATGGGCCAGATGACAATCCTAATGTATGTAATTGTTCTTGAAGGATGGCTAATTAAGTGATCATGAGATCTGGTGTTTGCTCGTTGAGTGACGCCATACGAGTAGGGTGTTTGGAAGGATCGTAGATGGAGAGATCTTTGCATGTTATGAATCGCTAGGGCCCCACGGTGGGCGCCAAATTATAGACGCTGGTTTTCGCCCGAGGTCCACAATCGAGATTTCGTATAGGGGCACTGGCGATCCTGCAAAACAAAGAAGGTAGAGTGAGCGGGGAGGGTCTACCCACCAGTGTGGTGGATGCCGTAGGCACTCCGACGCCCAAGTCAGTGATGGGAATAAGGAAGTAGTAGGCGGAGGATCTAGGTCAGATATTACCTTGATCACCGTAGGCTGCCGTGAGGACAGTGGGTGGGTCGTGATGAGAACAACAGGTGAGAGTATTACAAGTCAATGAGTTTAAGGTCTCGAAGTTGAATGTTGGAGAGATGGAAGTTGTATCCCCCTCTCATGGAGCCTCGTTTCCTCTATATACATGCTCCAGTAACGTGTGCTTTTATTGCCCTTTGATTGCTCGTCCATTAGGTCATGATAACGGTCGACTTCATGAGGTGCAATTATTGCATTTTGCCTGTTGTAGGCTGGAACGGACGGGTTATGAATGGTGTTTTATGAGCCTGGGCGTTATGTGGACTGGCGTGGGGTGAGCCCCGATTATGGTTTGGGCACGTGGTATTTCACTGGGCTTGGGCTTGTGAATCTCTGGGCCTCTATACACTTCAAACATTGGGGCTTCCTTTTGAGGTAGAAGCTTGGGCTTGGGTCTTATGTTGGGGAGTCTGGGGTGCGTTTAGTATTGGGCCTGAAGTAAAAGGACGAAATTGCCCCTGGACCAAATTTGGCCCGTACAATTATCATCAGTGCATGTTAATCCGTTAACTCCCGATCTGCTTGCGCTTGCAAATGCATTGTCGAACAAGTCTTCAAAGTCGTCGGGGGCATCTTCTTGTTGCCTCAAATCAGCTCAGGTCCAATAATCCACACATGTTGTTTCTTCTAAAGTACTTGGATGTAATGAAGATCATCTCACTTCCAATATATTGCCTCATATGCTGAAGACTTGCTCAACCGAATCGGTGGAAACAAGTGCTGCCAATAACTCTTTAGCAATAATTGATAATACAGGAAAGACATTTTGATATCGGTTCCACCAGTCAAGGACTTGAAAATTTTTACTCACTAAAACTTTCAGTAGGAAACTCAAAATTGGTAGATAAATAATTATCTCTTTCCGGGTTGTTAGTCGTGTTATCCCTATATTTTTTATTTCGTTGTAGTAACCAACGATCACCTACGCTAAGTCTTGATTGTATTACGGGTTCGCTACTACTAGATTGTCCTACTAATTGCAAGTTATATTTACTAACATAATCATTAAATAAATATATTAAATCAATTTTTATTTTAGCTATTATTCTTGTAATATCAATTTCATATATTATTTCTAAATATTCATAGTGAGCTTGTAAGACACTATCCAAACCTTCTAATTTAAATTTAGGATAAAAAACCATAGTAATAAGATAAAGTAATGGAATGTCTCTAAAATAATTCAACCATTTTCGTTTCATAACAACAATAGCTTCAACAAAATAATATCATTAGGATCAGAACTTTCAACATGCTAATATATGATACCAACAATATTCAAACTTTCAACAAGAAATAAATGTGCTATAGAATAATAAACTCCGCTAAAAACATTTGTAGCATCATTAAAAACTTTTAAAATATCTCAAAAAATTTCACAAAACATCTCATTGACTAGGGAAAAGTGTCCGCTAAAAACATTTGTAGCATCATTAAAAACTTTTAAAATATCTCAAAAAATTTCACAAACATCTCATTGACTAGGGAAAAGTGTGATATGTTGAGAAAAAAAACTACATAATGCATCTTTGTATTGGAAGGCTCGACATAAAAGAAAATAAGTTGAATTACAATGTGTTGGAACATCTCGTGAAAATTTTATCGCTTTAATACTATTTAATTTATAAATGTTGGTCCATTCTCTCCTAACTTGAGAATATGACCAAATACAATTAAGTGTAATCTTAATAGAATCAATGAAAGGTTCTAAACTAGTCAGGCCATCTTGAACACATAAATTAAAGACATAGCATGTGCAACGAACATGAAAAAATCGACCCCCCAAATTTGTTTTGCATATTTCTGTTAAATCTTTAATTGATGCAGTATTTACAGATGTATTATCAAAACCAATTGTTAAAATTTTACCTAATAAACTGAATTCATCAAAAATTACTTTCATCATTCTATAAATATTTTGTGCAGTATGTTGTTAATCAAAAACTCTAAATGCAATAAGTCATTTTTGCATGTTTCATGATGCATCAATCTAATGACAAGTCACACCCATGTCTGAGTGTGTTCGCCAATGATCACTCCAAATATCAGAACAAATAAAAAGACAACCTTTAATATCTTTAAATATTTCATTTAAAATAATGTTAATGTATTTGTATAATTTAAAATTTTGATGTTTTGTTGTATTTCTAGTCATTCTACAAGCAGCATGATTTAAAGCATTCTGAACGTAATTAGTAAAAGTAATTTTTCACCAAAACTTAAAGAAAGATGTGTCATACAAGTTAATTTAGCAAATTATTTTCTATTTTTAACATCTGAATATTTAAATAAATCTAAAGAACTCGTACCTCTACTCGATGATGCGTAACTGGCCATTTGAGTTTGCGTTGTATCAAGTCCAATTTCAGCGGCATGATGTCTTTCCAAGTTCTTGATCATATTGTCATATCCACCAGTAAATTTGTAAGAAGCCCCACAATAGTTTCATGTTGCTCTTGCACCTTCATTTTCAGTCTGGACTAAATGAAAACGAATTTTGAAAATATCGGAGGAACGAGACTTAACTTCTCTTCTCCGTGTACCGATACTAGGGCTGCTCTCTTGGGTTTGCTCATTTGACATGGTGTTCTCAGATGAGATTGCCATTTTTTGTTAAAGAAATTTTAAAAAATTAGAGGATTGAGAATGAGAAATTATAGATGAGAGAATTGTAGAAAATTGAGAGAATTGAGAATTGGTGTGTTGAAAAATGAAAAATGACTCATATTTATACATGCCCCTAAAACTAGCCGTTTAATTTATGTTGTTAAAGGTAAATTAGTAAATTATATATTTTATTTAATTTTTTTTGGCTCCCTGCCCAACCCAACGACTACTAGCTGTTGGGATCTACGGTTCCAACCGGAACCGTTTTGTTCCAGTTGGAACTGTAAAACCGTTGGAACCTTCCGGTTCCAGCGATTCTACTTCGGTTCGGTTAGGGGTGAACCCTAAGCGGATAAAAAATTTGGTTCCGATTTGGAACCGGAACCATGGCCGGGTCTAGTTATGCCTAGTTATGCGGATTCGATCATATTGTATTGTGATAATAGTGGAGCCATTGCGCAGGCTAAGGAGCCAAAAACGTATTCGAAATCTAAACACATGGAAAGGAAATACCGCGTAATTAGAGAGATAATTGAACGAAATACATAGTGGTCATAAAGGTTCAAGGACTAGATAAAATAGCAGACCCGCTTACAAAAGTCTTACCTCCTAAGTTATTCGATAAACATGTGGAGGAGATGAGACTGCGGTACCATCCAGATTGGCACTAAGCAAATGTGAGTTTGTTGGAGTTGGTGCTTGGAGTGTCAATCTGAATTGTACATTTTATTATTTATTAATAAAATAACTACATTTTCATTTCATACCTTATTAATGATATTATCATTATGCATATTAGATTGATATATAGATATGCTGAGAATGACATCGACCTTAGAATAGTCTTGTAGAAATACTGGACACTAGATGGTCTGACATTGGGATAAGTATTACTATTATAAATTATTCTTAAAATATATATTCTTAGTCGTTGGTTTTGGAATACGGTCGAATTCATATAACCTAGAAGACTATTGCATGTTGTATATTGGAATTGGAGTTCCAATGGTTTAACCCGATGTACCATGAGTTTTAGAAACTCGTACAGACTTGTGGGTATTGGTTGGACCGAATACTGAATGACTTACAGGTGATTCCTAATAGTTTGAAGTACAAACCACCTTCAATAGGATTCTCCTCGAGTCGAGTAGCATGTGTAATCCTTTGATCATAGGATAACATTGATTTTGTGTGAGATCCTCCACACTTTGATGTCATGTATGTCAGAAACCTTTCATGGTCTGGCCTCTAGATGTTCGTTGGATGTGGATCGATGCACTCAGTAATCAAGTGCAAAGCAAGATTGAATCTATCGACCTCTATGTGTACCATAAAGGGTTTAGGTATCCATATGAGTAAAGTAGTGATTCTTAAAGCTTTGGCCAAAGTCGATCACCTAGAGTAGATTGCATCAGTTATGAAGAATCGTGGACATGTCGACATGAGATGTGCGCATCGGAAACTTGATGGTGTATTATATGTTTCCTAAGCATAACTCTGATAGCCTTCGAAAAAGGGATTGTTAAACATATGTGATGACCTCGACTTGTATAGTTCAGAAAGGTCGTTCGTGTTCTTCGCGAATTCGGAGGTGGCCGAATTACGTACATATTAGCTAGGCTTATATGACGAACGTGTATGAACTTGGAGAGTCCCAATATGAAGTATACTCGTTGAGCATTTGGGTAGCTGATTAATTTTTATAAAAGATAATATTCGATATTATAATTATCAACTAAGATAATCAAGTATTATTGGATATTATGATTATTTACTTTGACCTAATTGGATTAATTGGATTAATTCAATAATTACACAAAAGCTTAATTATAATATCTCTACCATTTGAGGATATTATGGTAATTATAAGTATGTAATAATATGTGGTTTTGACTTGATTTAATTGGATTAAATCAAATTGGCAAACATTGAATTAATCCATTTACTAATCCTTGTCTTGATTTAATTGGATTAAATCAAAGTGGTAGACAATGAAGAATAGTCACACCTAATTATACATATTTGGACATATTAGATTAAGCCCACCTAAAAGTTGAATACGACTTTTATTAATTAAAAATTGCATAAGTTTTGCTATAAATAGCAAGCTTTATGAAAGTTTTAATTAAGCTTGAGAAAGCTAAATACAAGCAAGAATTAGAGAAATTAGCCTAAGTTAGAGAAGTGTTTAGAGAAGTTTTGTGAGATCTCTACAACATTTTAATTAAGAGAAATTAAGATTGGATCTTGGGGTGAAGCTTGCTAGCATTGGAATCAAGATTGGATCTTGAAGTCAAGCTTGCTAATCCTTGAAAATTCTCCAAATATTTCAACAAGGAGAAGTGGATTGGATCTTTGAATCAACCTTGTTAGGTAAGTTTAATCTTCTCCAAAAGCTATATTTTTCATTAGTGAGACATATAGTGTTGAATTATGTATTAGATACATAATGTTGAAATTAGGCTAATTAATTATGTTTGGATGTTTTGGGAGTATTAACACAATATGCTTGTAATTGAGTCAAAATATTTATGTTAGACATGTACATAAAATTAGAGTTTGGAACTCTTGATAATAGTTTAGAGCTAAGACTACCATTCTAGAATCATTTGACCATCTTTGGGTGACCTAGAATTGTTCACAAGTCATTTCATTGTGGGATTCTAATTTGGTTTGTATTTTGAATTCAAAATTTACGTAAGTGCGTATTTAGAATAAATTTATGTTTTTGTAAAAATATTTGATATTTTGAAAAAAAAAATTGATTTTTGTTCTATAATATGTGTTGATGTTGGTTTTGATGTTAAAATTAATTTTGGGTATTTTTAAAGTGTTTAGGGAAGATCAGAAGAAATTAGGGTAAAATACCTTAATTCCTTCAGCTCTCTGGAAAGAGAACTGAATGGTTTGAAAAGAAAATAAAAAAAAATCTTATCTGCGCAATGCGTGCATTGTAGCGCGTGCGAAACGCGCTACGCGCACTGAATTTTTTTTTCTTCGTTCTTGAGTTTTCGGACTCCGATTCAGCTCCAATTTTTCCTATACACTCGTAATGGAATATAATATTTCATTAAATATTTTAAAATTACACCCATGCTTGATATCCACGGGTTAGACCCACTTCCGCTACGCGGGACTCCGATCCGACCCTAGGGATTCCACATTCGCCCCAACAGTACCGAAGTATGATCAATAGCTTGCTGTATTTAACATCAAGTAGACCTGACATTGCCTTTAGTGTGGGAGTTTGTGCACGATTCTAGGCGAATCCTAAGGAATTCCACTTAAGTATTGTCAAACGTATCATTCGTTACGTTCATGGCACCGTAGAGTATGGTCTAATGTATTCTAAAAACTTCAATACCCTCCTCACTGGATACTCAGATGCTGATTGAGTTAGTTGCACAAAAGATAGGAAGAGCACCATTGGCGGATGCTTTTACATGTTGGGGTTTTATCAGGGCGGCGCAGCGGAAGAAGCGATGTTCAGACAAAATCGTAGTTTAAAATTTTAAACTTACGAATAAATTATTCAATATCCAATATTAATATTTCATTCATATTTCACCTAAACTTATTTATTCGATATCATATAACGACATAAATAATATAGAAACATCACAAAACTTTTGCGAAAACGTTTTTCCGCAAAATAGCATAAAACGTATTTCCGGCCAAACCGACCGACCAATGCACATAGGGACTACCCAGGAAAGTCCCAAAAATATTTGGACAGTTTGTGGACTGCCTGAACAGTGACCAATTCACTGTTTGGGCAGTCGTTACCCGGTAACACAGTTTTTCACCGTTTTCGCGTATTTTCACTCTGAAACAATTGTTGATAAATATTTTTCTTGGGCAATTAAAATAAACCAATTTATTCTAATTACTCAATAAATAAAAACTGAATTTTTATATGAAAAATCAGATTTATCATTAATTACCGTGAGACCCATAAACTTTACATTTTGATCATTTTGGTCCTCAAATTGTCAAATACATATTTAAGTGATTCCAAATCAATCCAAAAAATGATTTATACATGTCTAATACATGAAACTATAAATTGCAACACAAAATCCAATTTTTTGTCAAATTGTCGAGAAGCCCCATAATTTTCCAGGTTTTGCATTTTAGTCCTTTCTTGTTCAAAACAAGTCAAGATCAAATCCAATCAATCTCAAATTTAATATACATTATATATACATCATAATACACCACATATATGAAAATCCCAAAATTTGGAAAGGGATATGAACCCTAATTTTATAATTTCTTCAAATTGACAAAATACATCAAATTAAACAAATTCAATACTTTAATCCAATCTTTACCATACCAAAAAGTCTCACCATCATGAAACAACTCAAGAAAAATTCTAGGTTATCAATGAGTGGCTTATAAACTCTAGAATGGCAACATCACCATCAAATGGTTAAAAGAGAGCTTAAGAACTTATTTCAAGCTCACTTTATTATCATACATGCTTTCATCTTTCAAACAAGTTCACAACCATTAAATCACAAACTAAAATAGTAGAGACAACATCCTAGCAACATATGTTGAAGTTAAGCATGATAGAAATAATTTTTTAGTTGAAAAGTTTAAGAAAAACTTATAAAATCCAAGTATTTTTCAAGCTTTTCTTCTTGTTTTTCAACTTTGCTCTCAACTCTCTTTGTTATGTTTTTTGATAACTTATTGTTATAAAAACCAAAATGAAACAAAACCCTTTTTGTTAATGAATCACTTTGGCCGAAACTTTGAAGCAAAATAAATATCATGATATTTAAATTCTGTTTCAATAAATTAAATGATAAAGTATTAACTTGTTATTGTAGATCATTACAACATTTAATGAAATGCAACAAGTGTAACCAATCAACCTTAGCCATTTAAAATTTAAATCATGACTTAAGATATTTTGTTACTTTAATTAATTTAATCATATAACATTTATATAATTAAATAATTAAATACAAATATCTTAAATATATTTATTATATTTACATTAAATAATCAAAATACATATATCAATCATATATGTCAAAAATCACAATTTGATATTTTATTAATGTGTATTTAATAAAATCAAATATTAAATATAAATACACATCAATTAGGAAATTACTATTAGGTCCATTTGCATGTATGTTTCGTTTAACCATTAAACGACTTATAAATAATCAGTATTATTCATAAAAGTTACCATAGTGCTCTACGAGTATATTTCACGAGTGAGACTCTCTAGATTTAGGCATATCCGTCACGAAATTAAATTTCGTGTCCATAATTTACCCACTCGTAAATTATGACGACCACAGATAAACTCGATGAATCATACAGGTCGAGGTCATTGCATACGTATAATCATTCTATCACAGATATCAGGATTAACCCAGAGATATAGATATAAACGTCAAATCTCTATAGGTACAATCCTATCGACGTATCTATTAGCAATCTTCTAAATAATATTCGGAACTTACTTCCGAAGTATACCACGGCCATGGATTTAACAGATTGCTAATCATTTAATGAATACATATGCCATGTACATAGGACTTACGGATCCTATCTTGATACACACAGGATATCATGAGCATGAGTCCACACCCAACGAACAGGCAGAGGTCTGATCTTAATAGATCTGTGACGTGACTGCCATCTAAGTGTGGAGGATAACTCATATATCCACAATGATATCTCAAGTCAAAGAATCACTATGTTACTCAATCTGAGAAGATTCCTATTGACGTTGGTGTACCATCTATTAGGTAATCTTCGGTGAGTCGTTCAGTATTTATCAAATAAATACCTACACGTCTATACGAGTCTCCCGAGACTCATGGTTCAGTGGGATAAACCATCGGACCAAGTCCGATAAACGACATGTGTTGGTCTCAGCGGATTTTACTAACCGACCCGTGTCAGAAAATCTTGACCAGGAACTTAATTTGATAATATATTTCTAGTAGTGACACTTCCCAATGTCAATTACAAGCTACATTGTAATTGTGCATTACATTATATATTATCGGGTCTTTGTCTAATATTTATATATCACTAAACATGATTTAGTTTCAATTTAATGAATTAGATCGAATATATATAATAAAAATAAGAGGTGCAACCATAAATAAGTAATATTATGGAAAAATATATTGCTCATATTCATGAATCGGACATAAATACGATCCGGATTGGCGCTCCGAGCACCAACCCTAACACTACATTGGTACAAATCTTGAAGTGTGGATGAGCAAGAAACAGAATGTCATATCATTATCAACGGCCGAAGTAGAATACATGGTTGCTGGGAGCTGCTACACTCAATTGTTTTGGATGAAGCAAATGTTGAATGACTATAAGATTACCCAAGACATTATAACAATGTTTTGCGATAAATCTAGAGCCATAAATATATCCAAAAATCTAGTTCAATATTCTCGAACTAAACACATAGACATTCGTCATGACTTCATTCACGAACTGGTTGAATCTGAGGTTGTATCTCTTGAGTATATTCCCACTGAAAACCAACTAGTTGACCTTTTCACCAAGCCACTTGACAAACTTTGATTTGAATCCCTTTGGTTAGCCATAGGGATGTGCAACTCTCTGTGACTCTCTGCATATCGTGTGTGTGTGAGTGAGTGCGTGTGTTTTGTGAGTCTCCATCATTTGCATTTAGTATTTTTTTTATTTTTTTGTTGCATCTCTGCAAGTCGTTCTTGTGTGAGTAAAAAAAAAAGAGGTGGGGATTTCACACTGATACACCTCTTCTCTGTCTCACTCATGTGATCCTAGTCTAACAGATTGGTGTTTTTATATGATTCTCTATCATCTGAGTTGGTGTATGTATGAGGTGTCTGTAATATCTTAGTGTTCTTTGTGCTCGACATATATCACCCACTGTTTACACTGCCTTTGTTCTTATATAAAACTTGGTCGCACGTATGTCTCGGATTGACAGTCTGTAACTCTCCTTACTTGGGCCATAATTTGGTATGACCTTTGACTAGTAGACCTTGTGCTACCTCTCTAGTTTGAAAATTTATATATGTGTGTGTGTGTGTTGTGTGTGTGTGTGAAGTGATTCTTCCGAGACTCATGTGCTTCAGTGAAAGCCTTAAAAGATAATGGAAAAACTCTTCACTCGAACGAGTTCTACGAACATGAGCTCGAATTTAAGGGGGAGTCAATAGCATAATTTTTTTGGTCCTAGTGGCGTTGGGTTTGACTATCACTTTGTGTGTTCAGTAAGTTCTTAAGCTCGGGCTTCTTGATAGTGCTTAATTCAACCCATAATTTCATATCTTAAGTTTCATCTTGTTGAGCACAATTTTTCATTTTTCACACAAGATCGAGCTAAGCTTTGATCTTAATATTCATCTTATTTGTGCTCTAATGCGTTAGTGTGGGTGACATGTTTCACCTTCCTGCTAATCTCTAGGTATCATTTGGTTGTGTATATTGCTTGAGTTGTGTTTGGGTGATTTTCTAGAAACTCTTCGTTTTTATTACGTCGTTTTCTCATTCGAACGTTTCCTTTCAGAAACTTTTCATTCGGGTTACGTTCATTTTATCGTTCGAACATTTCTTGCAGAGACCTGGCATTCGAACAGTGTTCAACATCCTTTTGAACGCAACCTGAGTATTTATATTTGAAACTATTCATTTGCGTTCTCATGTCTCCCCTTCTATCTCCAAAAATACTAATTCACTCCACCCCTCATTTTCACCCTCAATTCAAGCAAATATTTGGTGTCTTCTTTTTCTATTTCGGGTTTTTCACCATTTCAAGGTAATTCATCTTCTTTGTTCCTAATTTTCTGTGTGTCTTGATTTACGCTTTTGAGCATCTTGCTTTAGGGATTTCAAATCTGTGTTGTGTAGGAAGATTTTGTGGCTTTTTTTGTGTATCATGTTTATTTATTATGGGTATTATGGAGATTGCATGTCTTGTGCATGTCATTTTGATCAATTTGGGATTGCATTCGTTCGAACGTCTATGAACATCGTTCGAAAGCCAAGCACAATAGCTTGTCTTCTTTCATCAGTTTTTCTTCTCTGTGCATCCATTCATCATAGAGAGTATTACATTGCCCTAATTTGGTTTCTTGTGCCTTCTAGATGCCTCAGAAATCAATCGGCTCCAAAAATAAGCTCTCGTGATTCCTTAACTCAGGAACGCTTTCAAAGCTCTATAGTCCATCGCCTATATGAAAACCATTTCTCTCAGCGCAAGCCATGTGTGGAGCGCAATGTGTTGGAGGATTAATTGCGTGATTAAGGGGCTACAATGATGCTAATGAACACAGGTTGGAGCCTGCTTCTCTCCGGCTTCAGTGAGCCTTCTGCCACCCTCGTTCAAGAATTTTATGCCAACATTGAGGTAGTCAATCCTTCTTCCTTTAATGTGTTTATCTGGGGGCACCATCTAGAGATTGATTCTACTGTCATGTCTCACATTTTCTCCATCCCATATGTGGAGTTTCCTCAGAACCTCTGGCAGCCTGGTTAAGGTCCTTCTGATAAAATGATCCTTGATGTTGCTGCCGGCCAACATCATCCCCTCACGGGTGGTCCTATCATTGTTATTACTCTTCTACCACATTATCGGCAGCTGAACAGTATTGTGTGTCACAACATGTGGCCTAAGTCTCATGTAAACATGCAGCCCATCTCGAGGATTGTATTTCTATACGCTATTGAGCAGGGCTGACGATTGATATACTTGATTTGATTCTCCATAAGCACACTCTGTGCATACACTTCCGTATGATTTTCTTATCCGCCAGATTATCATTATGCTAGTTACAGATTTTGTTCACGATGCGCTCCTCTCTATCATAAAGCCGATTGGGAGTCAGACTTTGTCATCTAGCGTAGCTCATGTCGTGTCGCACACTCGTGAGTCAGGTTCATCTCCGCCTGAATACCCAAATTTTATTCCTCTTGTTGCTCCGCCTTCTACAACTGTTGCCTCATCCTCCACTGCTGCTTGTTCCTCCTCTGTCTATGCACCACGTAATTTTTATCAGCGACTGTTGGAAAACCAGACTTCCATCTTGTCTCAGCTCTAACATGTAACTAGCATTGTATCCGAAATTCGCACTGTAGTTCGTCGTTTGGAGACTCGGATTGACTGGTTATATAAGCATGATCAGCGTGAGGATGATGTCGAGAGAGCTTTTGATGAGTCAGAGTCTGAATCAGCGTGAGGATGATGACTAGAGAACTTTTGATGAGTTCGAGTCTGAGTCATAGATTAGTTTAACATTTTGACTGTTTTTGTGCTTTTCTTTGTACTCATTTATCATTCGTGAGAAAAAAAAGGAGTATTTTAGCCGTATATGGATGTCTTTTGGTTTTTGGATGTAGTTTAAAGTTTAACCTGATTTTGGATATTTTGGCTGTTGGTTAAAATAATTTACGATATTTAAGACATAGGGGATTTAGAACATATGGGAATATAATATGATGTATTTTGATGAATCTTGCTGATATATATATATATAATTTGACGGATTCATTTAGTGCGAAATGCAATTGGTTAATGCTCTTATTTGTATTTTCATCTTATCCTTCACTTATTTGTATTATTTGAATTTCCCCTTGCTTTTCACGGGTTTTTTAGTTTGATTCTATTTCAGGTGAGCATAAATTCATTTACATATGTCTTCAGTTCTTCAAGACTTACGACTAGATTGAGTCAAATTGTAATAAGTCTATGTCATGATGGTGGACACTGGCTATTTTAATTTTAAAATTTTCTTAGTGCTTGTATTAGTTCGTTTTGTCACGGAATGCCAAATGGGGAGTTTGTTGGGTCTATTGTGTTGGTAAATTCTGTAACAAACAGTGTTATATTGAGATGTAATACATCTTGAAGTACTTGGGTATGTTTGGACATCAACAGATGAATTTATCATAGTTGCGTTCGTGATACGTTCTTGTGGGGTTCGAACGAAGTTCGTTAGTGTCACATTTGTCTGTACGTTCGAACGGAAACTTCCAGAGGACTTGTATTCAATATGCATTTGAAATTGCATTCGAACTAAAGTGTTTAAAGACCAACCGTTCGAGCTACGTTCTTCATCACGTTCGAACGAAATTGACCAAAGATTTCGCGTTCTAGTCACATTCGATGTGGCTTTCGAAATGATTTTGTAGAACCCTTCGTGTTCGACTCACATTCTTCAGGCGTTTGAACACTCGTGCGCAACTAGATTATTTTGGATGCGTTTGTGAAGCTTTTTTACCACAAGAGAAACCCTACTTATAAAGGAAAACACATACCCTCTTTAGTAGGATTGGAAAAATATTATCCTAATAGATTTTGCATTCAGTTTCCAACTTCTTTGAAAAGCACTCATCTTAAAACTCAATCTTATGTCTTCTTTTCTGTGAGTGATCTTCTTATTTCATCATTATATACCTTCAAAACACAAACTTCGCCAATACTTTAATCTTTCAGAGTTTTAAGGTGGATATGTTGGGGTTTTTTTTTAGGGGGTGGGGGGAAATTCCGGGTAAATGCAGCGGAACGCGGAACTGTAGCTTAAAATAAACTCAATACTTAAGAACTGAAATATATTTACCCAAAAATCATATTTTAGCTTAATTGTCGAAAAGACCCCAAACTTTACATTTTGATCATTTTAGTCCTTAAATTGTCAAATACAAATTTAAGTGATTTCAAATCAATACCAAAATGATTTAAACATGTCTTATACATCAAAATACAAATTGCAACACAAAATCTCAATTTTTTGCAAAATTACCGAGGACAAGAATTTCCAACTTAGTCCAATTTAGTCAAAACTAGTTTAAATGACATCCAATCAACGCCAAATTTTAAGTACATCTTATATACTCATATTTCAACACATATATGAAAAACCCCAAATTTGGATAAGGTTATGGACCCTAATTTCTCATTTGTCTAATTGACCAAATTACACCAAATTAAGCAAATTCAACAATTTAATTCAACCTTTACAACACCAAACAAGTCTCACCACTTCGAATAAACTCAAGAACAATTCTAATTCATCAATGAGTGGCTAAGCAACTCTAGAATGACAACTTGATTATCAAATAATCAAAAAGCTTATAAACCCATTTTAAACTTACTTTATTAATTATACATGCTAACTCTTTCAAACAAGTTCCTAACAAATCAATTACATGCTTAAAGAGTAAAGAAAAAATTATAAGCTACACATATTGAAGCCTAGAACTTTAGAAATAATTTCTAAGTTGAAAAAGTTAAGGAAAAACTTACAAAATCTAAGTTTTTGCTGAAGCTTTCACCTTTGTTCTTCAACTTTCTCTCAACTTTCTTTGTATTTGATTTTTGGTTACTTGAAAATTATGAAACAAAAAAGAAACAAAAGCTTTTATATTTTCCCTAAGATGGCCGAAAAAGGGGAAAAAATATTAGCCAAGTATTTCAATTTTGTTTCAATTAATAAAAGGAAAATGATTTAATAAATATGTGGTATTAGATCATCAAACCATTTAATGAAATCCACCATTTGTTCCAATCATAATTGGCCATTTGTAAACTTAGATAATGAAATAAGATATTTATCATTTAATTAATTTAATCATTTAATATTTAAATAATCAAATAATTAAATACAAATATCTTAAATATATGTATTATACTTACATTAAATAATCAAAATACATATATTACTTATATACGTCAAATATCACAATTTGACATTTAACAAATGACTGAAATATCTCAATCACATGTATTTTTCGTTTAACCGTTAAACAGCTTATAAATAATGAGTATTATTCATAAAAGTTACCTTAGTGCTGTACGAGTATATTTCATTAGTGAGACTCTCTAGATTCATGCATATCCGTTACGAAATCCAATTTCGTGTTCATAATCTACTCACCCATAAATTATGACGAACACAGATAAACTCTCTAAACCATATAGGTCAAGGTCATTGCATATGTATAATCTTTCTGTCACAGGTATCCGAATTATTCTAGAGATATAGATATAAACGTCAAATCTCTATAGATATAATCATGTCGACGTCTGTATTAGTAATCTATTAATAACACTTAGAACTCATTTCTACAGTGTACCATGGGCCCATGGATTTAACAGATTACTAATTTCATATTGAATACATATGCTCTATACACAGAACTGACAGATTCTATCTTGACACACATAGGATATAATGAGCATCAGTCTACACCCAACGAACAGGCGGATGTCTGATCTGAAAAGATCGGTGACGTGATTGCCATCAAAGTGTGGAGGATAACTCATATATCCACAGTGTTATCTCAAGTCAAACAATCATTATGCTCACTCAACCCGAAAATTCTTATTGACGTTGGTGTACCATTCATTAAGAATTTTTGGTGAGTCGTTCAATGTTTATCCGATATAAACACATACATGTCTATAAGAGTCTCCCAAGACTCATGGTTCATTGAGAAACCATTGGAATCCAATATTCCAATATACGACACGTACCGGTCTCAACAGGTTTACTTACTAACCAAATAGTCAAACAATCATTATGCTCACTCAACCCGAAAAGATTCTTATTGACGTTGGTGTACCATTCATTAAGAATTTTCGGTGAGTCGTTCAATGTTTATCTGATATAAACACATACATGTTTATACGAGTCTCCCAAGACTCATGGTTCATTGAGAAACCATTGGAATCCAATATTCCAATATACGACACGTACCGGTCTCAACAGGTTTACTTACTAACCAAATAATTGTAAACATTGACCAGGAACAGTTAAAGAATGATGTTATGATACAACTCAATGTCAATTGCGACGTTGTGGGACACAGAAACTGGACGACGCATGCTGGCCCGGGCTCGCGGCCCGGTCGGGAGTACGGAGTAGCCACGGGGGACTAAAACGGAGAATAATGGAGTCGCCACCCGGTGTGAACCGGGAAAATGAGATTTAAGGCCGCACTCACCCCTCGCAAGGGAAGACCTCAAACCGTTGGGTTCGGAATGGTCCCTTACTTATGTCACTTGTAATGAAAGGATTTAAGTAATAATTTAATCAAGTTTAAATAACACTTATTTCCAAGAGTATCATGCTTCTAAATCCACATGCATGAAATTAATCATCACAACATACAACATCACATGGAAATCTCATGAACATATTCTCAATCATATGATATGGAAAACTAAGAACAACCTAATCATGCTTGGATACTATCTCATGAATACATCGAATGGATAAATGCATGAATACAAATAATATGATTGACTACATAATACAAGAGAGATCACCCAAGAGGTAATTATGCATGAAATATGATGAGACAGACTCAGTTCAGTGTGTGCGTGTTCGTGTAACGTTCGTAAACGCGTTCGAACAGTAAACAGAAGGTTCGCGTTCGTGTAGCGTTTGATAACGCGTTTTAACGGGACCAGACCTGATGATACAAAATGCATGCGCATTCGAGTAGTGTTTGATAACACGTTCGAACGGTAAACAGAAGGTTCGCGTTTGAGTTACGTTCGATGACGCGTTCGAACGGGAACTGGCAGATTGCATACATTCATATGGTTTTAGATACCGCATTCAAACAGGATCACAACAACGACATATCTAATCACATGGATATCTAAATCATGCATAAAGATTAACATACTAAGGACTAAATCATGCTTAAGAATAAATAACACACTAAGCCTAATCAGGCTAAATAAATAAATAATGTACTAACTACATCATGCTCAAATACAAGTTTGGATGAAACAGAATATATTTATCTCTCAAGTGGTACGAGGAGTTGTATCCCGAGTGCAGACCGTACTACCGTCCATTCAGATTCGGCTACGGAATTTACGTCCGGGTTTCCATCCGATATACCACAAAAGAGAACATGCATTCCGTTTATCCGGAATTCACATCATGCCTCAACAAAACGACTCTCATGCAATAAAAAATATATTAAAATAAATAAAAGACAAATGAAAGATAATAAATACAAGGTGCCCTCAGGTCTAACCTTTTATGTCGTCTCTCGGTAGTACGGTGTACGGTCGTCGAAAGGGGGGAATGCTCTGCAACTCCTCCGATTCACTGGTTTAGTGTCCTAGCTCACTGTTTTGCTGTTTTGCTTGCTGTTCGGTCTCCGTTCTGCTGCTGTTCGGCCTCTGTTATGCTGCTCACTGTTCAGGTCACTTGTTTTGACGTTTCAACGGACTGTTTCGAGTGTTTTTTGTGGGTTTTTAGTGTAGTCTTGTGTGATTATTTTAAGGATTTTGAATGCAGTTTTTATGTTACTGTTTTGAGGATTTTATGGACTGTTTTAAGAGGATTTGGCTGTTGTTTTGGGGGTGTATTTTCGGTGATGTGTGGGGAGTTTATGGAGGTGGTTTTCAGTGGTGGTTAGGGGCTGTATTGGTGGTTGTAATGGCTGTTAAAATTCGGTGGAAATGGGGCTGCTGTTTGGGGGTGTATCTTCGGTTATGGAGAGTGTTTAGGGGAGTGTTATTTTCGGTGGAAAGGGAGGAGGAGGAGAGGAAAATTCTAGGTTGTTTCTTAAGTATATTAGGTGTGAATGGAGAGGCTTTTTTCTTTATGTGAATGTGTGCGAATGAGCTAAGTATGAGCTAGGGGAGGATTTTCTTGTATGAATGAGCTATGTGTGAGCTAGGGGCCGTGCATGTCTTGGTTAGGGGTTGTTTATATAGAGAAAGGCTAGGCCTTCACCTTGTCTCACAAGGAAGGGATTTGATTTAGTGTTGAGCAAGGAAAGTCAAAGATTGAGGGGGGACAAATTTGGTTTAGATTAGGAAGTCAATATCTTTAATTTGTTATAATTGATTTTAATTAGGCATGACATCTTTTTAATTTAGTATATGATTTTGTTTAGTTAGGAAGGAATCTTGTGTAATTGGTGGGTGAATATCTTAATTAAGGAATTAAAATATTTGATTGATTTTAATGTTTATTTTAATTTTGTATGTGATTTTTAGATTTGTTTTGATTTCACCATGTGTGAAATATGTGTTTTAAGTGGGCTTGGGCGTGTAGGCCAAGGCTTGGGTGAATTGGGCTTGATGAGAGGCTAGCAGCAAAACCAGAATTACCGACACCGTTCGAACGCTTCCTCGAACGCGGCACGAATGCCCGCAATCTGTTTGGCGTTCGAACGTATACACGAACGCAGCACGAACGAAAACAGTGAACCTTGTTTCTTCTGAATTTCCCCTTCCGATGTCCGTTTTCCGTGACCTCCGTGACTTAAAAGGTAGTGTCTCCAAATGAGACTCATCATATGGACTTATATGCAAAAATGCAGTGCCTACAGTCGCCCCCACTTTGATGGGACTTGTGTAATGTGTAACAGTGACAATCCTATCAAAGTTATGCAATGCATTTTCACTTACCTGGCTCTCCAACTACCACTTGACTTTCCACGTGTTGAGTTGAGTTGATTTGGTGGTGAGGTGCTGCGACCCATGGTTCATTCCCGAACCGTGCTCCATTTTTAGAGCGCCATTTTCGGCATTTTTTGTGTGTGTGCTCCATTTTAGAGCGCCATTTTCGGCATTTGTTGTGTGTGTTCCATTTTGGAACACCATTTTCGGCATCTGTTGTGAGTGCTCCATTTTGGAGTGCCATTTTCGGCATCTGTTGTGGTAGCGGTCCATTTCCGAACCGTGCTGTGCGAGAATGTGGCTCATTTTTGAACCGATATTTGATGAGATGGTCTTTGCCGCTACAAACCTACGAACACAAAACAAACATTGCATGTATGTGATATGTATGCATGTATATGTATCATATTCCGATGGGTTAGGCCTTCCTTGGTCCATTTCCGAACCGTGCTCCATTTTCAGAGTGCCATTTTCAGCGAGATGAGATGATGGTCCATTTCGAACCGTGCTCCATTTTCGGAGTGCCCTTTTCGGCGAGATGTGATAATGGACCATTTCTGAACTGTTGCTCCATTTTTAGAGTGCCATTTTCGGCGAGATGTGATAATGGTCTATTTCTGAACCGTTGCTCCATTTTTAGAGTGCCATTTTCGGCAAGTGATGAGATGATGGTCCATTTCCGAACCGTTGCTGATGAGAGATGGTCCATTTCCGAACCATTACTTATATGAGAGTGGTTCATTTCCGAACCGTTACTGTGAGGTGTCCATTCCCGAACTATTACTGTAAGGTGGTCCATTCCCGAACCGTTACTGTGAGGTGGTTCATTCCCGAACTGTTACTGTGAGGTGGTCCATTCCCGAACCGTTACTGTGAGGTGTCCATTCCCGAACTGTTACTATAAGGTGGTCCATTCCCGAACTGTTACTGTAAGGTGGTCCATTCCCGAACCGTTACTGTGAGGTGGTTCATTCCTGAACCGTGCTTCCATTCTTGGAGTGTCATTCCCGGCTTGTTCATTCCTGAACTGTATTTCTATTCCTGGAGTGCCATTCCTGGCTTGTTCATTCTTGGACTCTGCTCCATTATTGGATTGCCATTCTCGACTTGTTCATTCTTGGACTCTGCTCCATTCTTGGATTGCCATTCTCGGCTTGTTCATTCTTTAACTCTGCTCCATTCTTGGATTGTCATTCTCGGCTTGTTCATTCTTGAACTCTGCTCCATTCTTGGATTGCCATTCTCGGTTTGTTCATTCTTGAACTCTGCTCCATTCTTGGATTGCCATTCTCGCTTGTTCATTCTTGAACTCTGCTCCATTCTTGGATTTCCATTCTCGGCTTGTTCATTCTTGAACTCTGCTCCATTCTTGGATTGCCATTCTCGGCTTGTTCATTCTTGAACTCTGCTCCATTCTTGGAGTGCCATTCCCGGCTTGTTAAACCTCATACCCAAGGTGTCGCAGTAATATCTCCATACCCGGAGTGCCGTACCTGGCGTGCTAAACCTCATACCCGAGGCGTCGCAGTAATATCTTCATACCCGGAATGCCGTACCTGGCGTGCGAAACTGATGTCTCCATACCCGGTGTGCCGTACCTGGCAAAATTGATATGATGTCTCCATACCTGGAGTGTCGTACCCAGCAAAATTGATCTGATGTTAATGTGGGCCTCGCCCCTAGAGTGCCATACCCGGCTAGACTGATGCTGATAATGATGTGGGTCTCACCCCCAGAGTGCCATACCCGGCCAGACTAATGCTGATAAGGATGTGGGCCTCGCCCCCAGAGTGCCATACCCGGCGAGACTGATATTGTTAATGATATGGGCCTCGCCCCCAGACTGATACTAATATGGGCTTCGCCCCCCAGATTGATGCTGATGTGGGCATTGCCCTCAAACTGATGTGGGCCCTGCCCCCAAGCTGATACTGATGTGGGCCTCGGCCCTAAACTGATATTGATGTGGGCCTCAGCCCTAAACTGATGCTGATGTGGGCCTCGCCCCAAGCTGATACTGATGTGGGCCTCGGCCCTGACTGATACTGATATGGGCCTCAGCCCCAGACTGATACTGATGAGGTGGTCCATTCTCGAACCAAGTTGAGGAGAGGTGGTCCATTCTCGGACCGTTTCGATGAGAGGTGGTCCATTCTCGAACCGTTACTGTGATGCGGTCCATTCCCGAACCTTGCTCCATTCTTGGAGTGCCATTCCCGGCTTGTTCATTCTCGAACTGTGTTTCCATTCTTGGAGTGCCATTCTCGGCTTGTTCATTCTCGAACTGTGTTTCCATTCTTGGAGTGCCATTCTTGGCTTGACTGATTCTGATAATGATATGGGCCTCGCCCCCAGAGTGTCATATCCGGCAAAACTGATGTTGATAATGATGTGGGCCTCACCCCAAACGGGTACTGATGTGGGCTTCGCCCCCAAACTGGTACTGATGTGCGCTTCGCCCCCCAAACTGGTACTGATGTGGGCTTCGCCCCTAGATTGATGCTGATGTGGGCATTGCCCTCAAACTGATGTGGGCCTCGCCCCAACACTGTTACTGATGTGGGCCTCGCCCCAAACTAGTACTGATATGGGCCTCGCCCCCAGACTGATACTGCTGATATGGGCCTCGCCCCCAGACTGATACTGATGTGGGTCTCACCCCCAATTGATACTGATATGGGCCTCGCCCCCAGCTGTTACTGATGTGGGCCTCGGCCCTGTGATTCATTCCTGAAGACTGCTGACATTGTACTGTTGCTGCTTCTGGTTGGCTTGTATTTGAAGCTTTCTCTTTTTTCTCTGAAACCTGTTATTACAAAACAGAACAAACACGAAAAGGAATGCAGGATACGTTACGTGTATGCATGCATGCATGAATGAGTTTCCTATCCCGTTGGGTTAGGTCTTCTGCCGGTACTCTTGGTGGCTGCTTGGTCTTTTGACAAGTCTGTCATCTTCCCTAACCAACGGGTATCTATGATGGCTTTTAAGACACGGGGTTAACATGATGTATGTATGCATGGGGTGCATGAGATGCATGTAACATATATAACATACTAAATCAACTAAAATTTTCAAACAAATCGGCCCATCATCATTTTAGAAGCTTTTGGGCTAACTGTCATAGGAGTGAACTCGTCCCAGTTTAAATGCCCCAACGAGTTCACATCTCATGGCAAGGAGCCCAACTAAATCCAAATGGTAATGTTCCGAACACAAGCACAAAGTGGCCCATCAACATTTAGAAGCCATTGGCCCAATCGTCATAAAATACGTTCTTGTCCCAGTTTAAATGGCCCAACAAGCCCATATCCCATGACAAATGGTCCAAATGGATCCAAACGATGATGTTCCCAAACACAAGCATAAAAGATAATGCAAATATAAAGTAATAACTTCTACACAATGGCCCATCAACATTTCAGAAGCTTTGGGCCTAGTAGTCATAAGGTACGAACTCGCCCCAGTTTAAATGGCCCAGCAAGTCCGCATTTCTGACAATGGTCCAACTGCATCCAAATGAGGATAGTCCACAAGCTCATACTCAAGGAAATAATTGTTACTTTAACCATACAACCCCGGTCTATGGGTGGGTTCACAAGAGTGTAGACAAAGGCTCTCATCGGCGAAGGATGGCCCACAACTAGGTCTCCCCAATCAAGGGTTCGAGCGACCAAGTGAGCGCACCATTTTTTATACACTAAGTTACGTGCCAATGAGCCATGATGTGTGACTGACTGTCAAATGGATTTCCTGTTGTAGATTCCCCAGAGGGAAGGTGGAGCGAGGCTCACTTAAATACCCAAGCCTCTTAGGCTCTTATCGCTTGGTGTCAGGAATAAACAACAAGTCCTCCAAATTAGTCCATCACAATAGGCTACGAGTAGATGGCTATATAGGTGCCTTCACAGTTTTTCTTTCTAAAAAGGTAGTGAATGAAGGAATACACCAAACCATTACCTAGCCTCAAAATGCCTTTGATTAAACCCTCATTTTATCCACTATAGACACGGTCAATTAGAACATAAATCCAAACATTACAAGACAATATTTCGGGGCCGATTCTCTATCCCCAGTGGAGTCGCCAGACTGTGGGACACAGAAACTGGACGACGCATGCTGGCCCGGGCTCGCGGCCCGGTCGGGAGTACGGAGTAGCCACGGGGGACTAAACCAAAGAATAATGGAGTCGCCACCCGGTGTGAACCGGGAAAATGAGATTTAAGGCTGCACTCACCCCTCGCAAGGGAAGACCTCAAACCGTTGGGTTCGGAATGGTCGCTTACTTATGTCACTTGTAATGAAAGGATTTAAGTAATAATTTAATCAAGTTTAAGTAACACTTATTTCCAAGAGTATCATGCTTCTAAATCCACATGTATGAAATTAATCATCACAACATACAACATCACATGGCAATCTCATGAACATATTCTCAATCATATGATATGGAAAACTAAGAACAACCTAATCATGCTTGGATACTATCTCATGAATACATCGAATGGATAAATGCAGGAATACAAATAATATGATTGACTACATAATGCAAGAGAGATCACCCAAGAGGCAATTATGCATGAAATATGATGAGACAGACTCAGTTCAGTGTGTGCGCGTTCGTGTAGCGTTCGTAAACACGTTCGAACAGTAAACAGAAGGTTCGCGTTCGTGTAGCGTTTGATAACGCGATCGAACGGGACCAGACCTGATGATACAAAATGCATGCTCGTTCGAGTAGCGTTTGATAACGCGTTCGAACGGTAAACAGAAGGTTCGCGTTCGAGTTGCGTTCGATGACACGTTCGAACGGGAACTGGCAGATTGCATACATTCATATGGTTTTAGATACCGCATTCAAACAGGATCACAACAACGACATATCTAATCACATGGATATCTAAATCATGCATAAAGATTAACATACTAAGGACTAAATCATGCTTAAGAATAAATAACGCACTAGGCCTAATCAGGCTAAATAAATAAATAACGTACTAACTACATCATGCTCAAATACAAGTTTGGATGAAACGGAATATATGTATCTCTCAAGTGGTACGTGGAGTTGTATCCCGAGTGCAGACCGTACTACCGTCCATTCGAATTCGGCTACGGAATTTACGTCCGGGTTTCCATCCGATATACCACAAAAGAGAACATGCATTCCGTTTATCCGGAATTCACATCATGCCTCAACAAAACGACTCTCATGCAATAAAAAATATATTAAAATAAATAAAAGACAAATGAAAGATAATAAATACAAGGTGCCCTCAGGTCTAACCTTTTATGTCGTCTCTCGGTAGTACGGTGTACGGTCGTCGAAAGAGGGGGAATGCTCCGCAACTCCTCCGATTCACTGGTTTAGTGTCCTAGCTCACTGTTTTGCTGTTTTGCTTGCTGTTCGGTCTCCGTTCTGCTGCTGTTCGGCCTCTGTTTTGCTGCTGTTCGGCCTCTGTTTTGCTGCTCACTGTTCAGGTCACTTGTTTTGACGTTTCAACGGACTGTTCCGAGTGTTTTTTGTGGGTTTTTAGTGTAGTCTTGTGTGATTATTTTAAGGATTATGAATGCAGTTTTTATGTTACTGTTTTGAGGATTTTAGGGACTGTTTTAAGAGGATTTGGCTGCTGTTTTGGGGGTGTATTTTCGGTGATGTATGGGGAGTTTATGGAGGTGGTTTTCAGTGGTGGTTAGGGGCTGTATTGGTGGTTGTAATGGCTGTTAAAATTCGGTGGAAAGGGGGCTGCTGTTTTGGGGGTGTATCTTCGGTTATGGAGAGTGTTTAGGGGGAGTGTTGTTTTCGGTGGAAAGGGAGGAGGGGAGAGGAAAATTATAGGTTGTTTCTTGAGTATATTAGGTGTGAATGGAGAGGCTTTTTTCTTTATGTGAATGTGTGTGAATGAGCTATGTATGAGCTAGAGGAGGCTTTTCTTGTATGAATGAGCTATGTGTGAGCTAGGGGCCGTGCATGTTTTGGTTAGGGGTTGTTTATATAGAGAAAGGCTAGGGCTTCACCTTGTCTCACAATGAAGGGATTTGATTTGGTGTTGAGCAAGGAAAGTCAAAGATTGAGGGGGACAAATTTGGTTTAGATTAGGAAGTCAATATCTTTAATTTGTTATAATTGATTTTAATTAGGCATGACATCTTTTTAATTTAGTATGTGATTTTGTTTAGTTAGGAAGGAATCTTGTGTAATTGGTGGGTGAATGTCTTAATTAAGGAATTAAAATATTTGATTGATTTTAATGTTTATTTTAATTTGGTATGTGATTTTTAGATTTGTTTTGATTTCACCATGTGTTAAATATGTGTTTTAAGTGGGCTTGGGCGTGTGGGCCAAGGCTTGGGCGAATTGGGCTTGATGAGAGACTAGCAGCAAAACCAGAATTACCGACACCGTTCGAACGCTTCCTCGAACGCGGCACGAACGCCTGCAATCTGTTTGGCGTTCGAACGTATACACGAACGCAGCACGAACGAAAACAGTGAACCTTGTTTATTCTGAATTTCCCCTTCCGATGTCCGTTTTTCGTGACCTCCGTGACTTAAAAGGTAGTGTCTCCAAATGAGACTCATCATAGGGACTTATATGCAAAAATGCAGTGCCTACAGTCGTTTTTACAACTGTATCATAATCAATCTCTAAGGTCATTTACGTCTTTACCATATAAATAAGAAGTAATATTAAAGAAACTATTCATTTTATTCATTGATAAAATATTTACACAAATATTTATAGGGAAATACATAAGAAATTGGTGCTCTAAACACCAACCCTAATAAGATATTGGTGTTCGAAGCTTTGATACACGAGTTCGCAGATTCAATTCACTGAGACTTCAAATATTTTGAAAAAAATTGCTTGATGCAAGCTTAGAGAGTTCTTCAGGAAAATTACAATAGTAAGAATAGAGTCAGCAAAATTATTATTTTAAGTCTTTTCATAATCTTGGTAAGTCTCTCATATAATAGATTTGAGTGATAGCTTATAAGAGTGGTTTTTTAAGAAAAATTTTCCACTTCATAAATAAATTCGCTTGTTTTTTTTTTGTTTTACTTTCTACAAATTGATTATTTGTGTTTGATTTTTTAGAATGTTTGACATCTACACAGAGAAATTCTAATTTAAACGTGTCTTAAATATAATAGAATTTTTAATTTACTTATATCACACCTACTCTCCCATAGGATGAAAGTCATTGCAATTTTTCAAAAATAATTAATTAATTTTCTTTAATTTTACTCCAACATAATTTACATTATAACCCCTCGTCAATCAAACCCCATCAACTACATCGATATTAGCAAAACGCTACCTTCTTGCCTCTGTCATCGTCTTCCCACCCACTTTCCTTTTGTCTCTCGCTTAACTTTTTTTTTTTTTTAATATTTTTTCACGTTGACTTGAAAACCAAACCCAAGCCAGAGGGGACCACGTTCTCTTGCATCGCGGCTTGCGTATGCCGGTGCTCCCCTTCGTATGTCACGATCAGCATCGTTGGATCATCTGGTGCCCTCTCCACGTGTTTCCTCGCTGGGCACCCTCTCATTGTACTGCACTTATAATAACCCCTGGACAAAATAACCACATCACTAACTACTCATCTTTAAATTCTGATTAAAAAAACAAAATCATCGGCAATAGTGTTACCGTGGGTATGGCGAGCCCTTGATTGGCTTTTGGCCGTACTTCCTCCAAGAATACTCGTCCGGTGGGATATCTGCAATTTTTGAACTAATCGCCGGCACTCTAATCGTTTTCTTCACCCGATTCTTCCTGCCATTAATTAATTAAAAAAGACCGTCAAAGTCAAATTATCATGCGCTTTTTATGCTATTATGAGCCGACTGTACAAGTTGAAGTCAAAATAAACAAACCAAAGCCTACAGATAATGACAAAACCTCACAAATATCGAAAGTTTTTATTGTCATTGTCACGCGTGCCCTGACTATTAATGGGTAACCGTAACTGTTCGTTTTCCCACCAACACGTTACACGTTCCCTCGGATCGGGCCCGAGTCTACTCAGTCCACTCGTCCTCCAGCTAGACCAGATTTCTTAAAGATAAATTAGCGATTTAACAATAGGTAAAGATCCTGATTTGAATCAAAATATCCGTATTATTCATATTAATTTGACGATTGTTGATTCTCAGTCAAAGGTTAAAAGTTTATGCTATACTAAAATGCGCCGGAGGTGAAAGACACCACATACCTTCTCTTAGAGCAGTGACACTTGCTGCTGCCAGAGACAGAACCGGAGATCTTGCCAGACAGATCATCGGAGTGTTCGTTATGATAGTGACACCTCTTCTTGTAAGGCTGAGCCGCGATCGGCGGCTTTCCAGCAGAAACAGCAGTAACCTGTGGCGCCAAAAAGATCGAGGATCCTTCTTGCTTCCCGTTCGAAACGCTGCCGTCTCCGGTGATAGCAGAGGACATGAAGGACGAGTTCGACGACAAACAGAAGCTGTCTTTCGAAAACTCGAGCTCATCGGTGCTCTTAAACAAATTAGGTTTTGTGAAATCAAGAGTCAAACCCTGCGGCTGCGACTGGACGTAACTAGCCGTAGCCGGAACGACAGGTGTCGGCGGATAAACCGGCTCCGGTTGTGTGTGGTGAACGTTGACAGCGTCTGAAGAAGATGAAGGAGAAGATTGAACCGGTCCGCGACGGAACCGGGCGTGACCGGTACGGTTGAGAAGAGAAATGACTTTTTTGAACTTGGACACAGTGATATCGGTGAGGTCCGTGCAGTCCGTTCGATTTGACGATTGTTGATGATGAGACATGAGACGGATCAGATGCTCCATGCTTTTTATCCCTTGCGCTGCAGCTTCTTTTATAGCCGTCTGATCATCATCCATCATCTTTCTAGGAAACCTCATAAGCTCCACCGCCATGATCTAAAAACACAAAACCAAAAGAAAAAAAAAATTATTTTTACCAAACGAATTGAATTTTGAAAAGACTCAAATGTGTCATTTTACAAACACGTTGAAGAATGAAGCTTCTTTTAGAGGAGGAGGAAGGGGTGGGGGAGATATAAAGGGCGTGGAGATGTTTAGTCAAAGTGTGGGGTTTTGATCCGACGGTTCAGATTGGTTTTAAGATTTCTCTTGTAACAACAATAAGGTGGTGGTGGGCCCCACTAGGTGGGAAAAATATTTACGGAGTCATAATGAGTTGTTGCCTTGTGGCATGTGGCGTAGACTTTTTTTTTTTTTTTTTTTTAATGTTGCGAGTTTAAATATATTTTTAACAATAATAATAAATATATTGAATACATATTCTTTCAATTATGATTCGAATTTGCTTTTTAAAAGATAGGGGTGGGCAAATCTAATGATTAATTTAGGATCGAGTCCGAATAACAATTTTTATTAATATGTTGAAAAAACAAATGGATTATGAGATTTATTTTAAGATAAAGACTAGGTAAATCTCAAATTCATTTTTTTCCTGAAGTCCGAGCAAATGCCTATAACCAGATTGTTATAGGTTACAATATTTTTAAATTTTTTGTTACATTTTTTAAATTAATAATTACAGATCTCGAGTTTTTTATCACTAATTTTTTATCACTAAGTGTCGAATTATAAATGTAAGAGTAAAATTCTAAAATGTGAAGTGAAAAAATAAAAGTATGATTAATTTTTCCTAATTAGACTACACACTTGATAGAAATTCATTTTTAATGGTGTGATTTGGTGGTGTAAGGGTTCAGGATCTAATATTGAGGTCCTGAGTTCAAATGTAAGAAGTGTGTTTCTTGTAAGAGCCTGAGACAGTCGGAAATTTTATCTGCTCTACTTAAATCCGAAATGAATGATTGCGGCGGGATTTCCAACAATTCCAAAATAATAATAAAAAACAAATTGTAGAAATTCAAAAGATTAGTACAGTATATGTCTAACAGATTGGATGGGAAACGTGGGATTGACCCCACTAAGTGTAACACTGAGCATTAAACCGCTTGATTAATCATATTAATATACAGATTTTTAGAAGTTTGGAAACTGTAATTTTAAAATTAGTAGTGGTCATTAAACATTGACAATATCTATTGAATTAATTTTTTTTATTTGTAAAAATAATGTTTACATAATTTTTGTTACAGTTATTTTTTTTTTTGATTTTACGATAATATTATTTGAATGTTGATTGATATAAGATGTGAAATATATTATTTTTATTGTAAAAATTCGGAAAAAAAAATAAATTGTATGTCTTATGGTATTAATCCAAAATATAGGGATTAAACATGAATTGACCCTCTTTTTATTTGTTAATTTAAGCATTTAAAAATAAAGTTTTGAGTTTTAACTGGGCATATCTTTAACTGATATGTATAATATGCTTCCCATGTTGCAGATAAGGAAATAAAAATATAGAAATGGTTCGATTCTTTATTATATTCTTGCGCAAAATTTGATAACTGCAAATAAGAATATGATTCTTTTGATTTTATTTATTTAAAAATGTAACTTTAAGAAAAAAAAGTCAAAACAATAAAAAGTGTTACCGCATTTTTATAATGAAATAATTTGTTAATGCTTTCATTTGTCAAACAATAGATGCTTAAAACAAGTGCCAGCTCATGGACATCGATGCAAGTTAGGTTGGGTTGGGTATGCCTTTGAAGTCAAAACTCACGAGTGATTTAGTTCTCGAATATATAAAAATTATATTACGATCTAAAATTTTTGTCTATTTAAAAATGAAATTGGGTCTCCGGACTGGAAATTGTAACATTACTCTTCTAAATTTGTGTACTTTGGAACAAAGTTTTGATTTTATTTTTCACAAAATGAGCGTACGTTTAATAACTTGGTATTTTATTTTTAAATTATTTTACTATATATTTTTTTATTAGTCCAAATTTACTTAATCACACATAAGCGACTTATGATATGAGATTAATAAAAACGAGATCTACCTCATTTATAAATATTTAAGTTTTAAGTTAATTAAAATTAAGAAAAAAAGTAGTCAAGTGGAGTGGGGAGAGGCTTCTTAACAATTACATAAACTATCAATATTAATTACTAAATAAAATAGAGATGCTTCCACTGAATTTTTTTTTTTTTAGAAAGTAGGTACATTGATCGTCTCTCAAACATAGAACCAATTAAACGGGTATTATTTTTTCAATTTGTATTAGAATATCACCAAATGCATATTTAACTTTAGTATGTAACCACTATGTTATTCCTAAGAAACGTGACTTGATGGTGTAGGGTTCAGGATCTCACCTTGAGGTCATGGGTTCGAATCCATGGAGTGCGTTTCTTATAAGAGCCTGGGATAGTCGAAGATTTTACATGTTCCACTTAACTCCGAAATGAGTGGTTTGACGGCGGGGTTTCCAACAATTCTAAAAAAAAATTGTAATCATTATGCATCTCCGATGGATGTGGTATGGTGATGAAGTATGAATATAGAATAGAGGTGAGTAGAGAGAGACCCTAACAATAATTATGTCAACACCCACATAATCTTCAGAGTCTTTACTTAATAATAATAGTTCTTTAGAACCAGTACGTTTATCTTCGTCTATGACTTTACCTATATCTTGTACTAAAACCCTATCGTCTAAAATATAAAACCTTGTCGAGTTTACTCATGTTATTGAAGATGCACATATTTCAGAGTATTTTTTACCTTTGTTGAGTCCGTATAATATTTACCGTCATAAAAATTTTGTTACCCGCAGTATTAGAACCCTAGTATCCAACAAAAGACCTGTTACTAGAGAGTATGTCCAATCGTCTAATCTTGATCAGTGTTCGTTAGATGCTACGTCTAATGAGCAGTATGTCACTATCGATATCCTTCCAGATTTCATCTCTGGTTGGAAACAAGAAGGATATATCCACCTTCACTTCGGAGCAGTTCGTCTTGTTCTCACTTTACATGGCAGAAGAAGCTTACTTGTCACAGCCAGGATAGCTTTACTTGATACAAGATACATGAAGTACTAACATGTGGTGATCGGCACGGTTCTTACGACTTTACATGCTGGAAGTGTGATCTTAACCTTTTACCCAAATTTCAACATATCTTTAAAAGATCCCAACCTTCCCAAAACCATAAAAGTCCAAGTCCAGATCTCTGGAGCAGATGTCACCCCATCTTCCAAGATCGCAACCCTTCATCACCAAATAGTCTACCGACTACAAAACCACTCCATTGACCTACAAGCCCAAAACTCATTTGATGCTCTAATGATCATAAGAGGTACATATGCCATACCTACCGTCATCCAGATCCCTAGACAAATTTCAAAGGAAGAGCTTCAACAGCGTATGCCTTTAGAATGGCTGACCAACTACGAAAAATACCACCAGAAAACTAAGCCTATCCAAACAGCTGAATCTAGTTTCCACAGACAGTCTGATGGGACTGTTAAAACTGTTTTCTCTAAGCCCAGTTCTACACAGCCAAACCGACCCAGCACACCGAGCCAAAATGAACCAACCCTTTTGTGTTCCATGCTCATTCCAGTGCCATATCCAGAATGAGATGATATTTCTGTTCACTCCTTTAAATCTGATGGATTGCCAGTCTATACAGATAAGATCAACGGTCATTTCATATGGGATCTTCCTGAAGCCCATATGTGCGACCCTGATTGCACATGTATCCATGAGCTTGATGATGATGATAATGATACTCATCGGAGGAGGAGAATGAGATCCAAAAAGAAAGTTTTTTCTCATTGCAGTTCACATAAACCTCGTAAGCGAGAAGATCCAGACAATCCTAGTCCTTGAATGGGTATCCATCCATGGGTACTTGAAAAGGAAATGAAAGAGAAGGAGAAACCTCTACCTATCTATAGAAAAGCTTTAAAGATACTTTGTGAAGAAGAAGAGCGAAGTAAGATAAAGCCTGAGCTTATTAAGCCACCAGCAAGTCAACTAGTGCAACCATGCATGATGTACCAGCAAGAGTCAACCTCTTACCATGCAGAATTCCCATCTTTGAACAAACAGACAAATCCACAATTGAAAGTGGTTACAAAACCATTTATGCAGAGAACTAATGTTCTGCCAAGCGGTCGACTTGAAGAACCACGACAGTTTGAAACTATCTTAAACTGGCAAACTCAGAATGCCAGTGTCCTGCAAATGATTGATCAAAAGATGGATGCGGTTGTCACAATAGCAAAAATTCAAGAAGATAAAGTTGATAGCTTTGCTCTGCGGCTTTACAACAAGCTGCAACAGCAAGTTGCTCAGCTTGACACAGATCTCAGACAGATGATCCAGCACCATAATTATGGTTATGAATTCAACCAGAAGGAAGCTGAGATCAGGAAATTAAAAACTGAACTAGCAAGAATTGAGGCTGACATGGTTCCACAACAACCTACCTTCTTTCCACCATCACCACCGATGTTCCCATCCTATCCGACCACATCATACAACCCATTTTATCAACCACCGTCATTTCCACCGGTACCAAAATCGTTCAAAATGACCCATGAGATTTTCCGTGATCTAGAAGCTTCAGCACCTAGACCACAAAGAACCAAATTGATACCCACTGCTTCATCCTCAAGAATGGAAGCAGAACCATCTACACAACCGCAACCTCAACCTAGACATCAGAAACCTACAGTTTCTTTGTCAGACACACCACCAACCTTTCTACACCAACCACCAGAACAGTTTACTTCTCATCATGTTCCTAAAACCGTTATGTTTACACCTGAACCTGAACCTGAACCTATCCCGTTCATTCCTACACCTACCCCACAGATCCCAGAACCAACAGATCAGTTTGTTTCTCAACCTACTAATGATTCCTCTCCAAATATTTCTAAATCAGCCTCAGATGATATATATTCTCAGACCACTAATTCTGAGAAAGATCTTGCGGATATCACAACTTTGCTAATGGAAACTTCCACTGGTTCCAATACTCAACACCATGAATATACAGCTGAAGAACCAGATGATGACCCAGATGTCCACATGGTAGGACAATCAACAACGCCGAATGAACCACATAAACCTGCAGCTGGTCCTTGGTTTACTTTCGATGGTCTTCCACCATCCAAATGACATGACAAAATTTATGAAATGGCTGCTTGGATTTATTTACAGATGACCAAGCCAAACATCACTCTCAATGAAGTACTTAAAGAGTTCTCTACTAGATTTATCGGATCTCTTAGAGATTGGTTTCAAGCTTTCGAAGCTTACAGATAAATATGATTCGTCTAGTATGATTCTACAGGTTCTGCCCTCGGGTTAATTCATATGGAGTTCCTTGGAGATGTTTCAGCCATTAATAAACATGCAAGAAAAGAGTATTTTCAGATGCAATGTTGTTCATTGAAAATCAAAGATCTGAATTTCCACTATCAGCGTATGTCCTAGAAGTATCACCTTCTGAATGGCATAAATGATGCCAACCTTCGACATACCTATGTTACTTCTTTGCCTATTGAGCTACAGCCAGAAATTCAAAGATCGATTCTCCAGACCCAAAGAGAAATGCTTGGAGAACTTCACCATATGGCTCTTCTAGCTCGTGAAAAGCTGTGTGAAAGTCAAGAGATGTTTAAGCTCATGCTTGAACAGTGAAAGCCTTTGAAATTAGCTTGTCAAAAGTCTTACCTTGAAATCAAGTGCAAAGATAAGAATTGTGCTTGTCCATCAAAGAAGAAATCTCATTTCCAGAAGTATAACAAGAAGGTCAAGAAATACAAAAAGAAGAAGGACTACAAACGAAAGTTTAAGTTCTTCAAGAAGAAACCATTCCGTGGAAAAGGGAAGACATCTAGCAGATGTTTTATCTGCGGAAAGAAAGAGAATTTCTCCAAAAATTGTCCTAACAAACCAGACAAGACTGTTAAACTTGTTGATCAGATTCATCAAAGCACTCTTCTCGATCTTGAGAATGTTGAGATTGAATCCTTGTTCTCTGAGCAAGAAGAATCCAATCCAGACACTGTTTTTGCTATTGCCTATTCTTCCTCCTCAGAATCAGAAACAACTAGTGATGATGAAATCTCATATTATGTCCCAACTTATTGTGCACAACCTTGTTCACAACTTTCTGACCCTCCATCAAACACTCCTTCAAACCCCATTGACCAAAAAACCATACCAACACCTTTGGTCCAGATCCAAGTCCTACCTTCCAAGTATGACTTACCTATTTCTGTTATTGGTTTTATTGATACAGGTGCACACATGAGTATGATAAACCCTGCAGTTCTTCCTCAACAGTTTTAGAAAGAACATCAAGAGTTTTTCAGGGCTGCAGATGGAAAAGTTTTCAGAACTGATCTCATTACCAAGAGACCGATTGGTATTCAGTTCTTCCCATAATGTACAATTTGGACAAAAGTCTTAGGCACGAATCTTCCAGATAAAGATTTGCTTTTTGGTTTTGATGTTTATCATCAAGCTAAACGGCTCCAGATCTTTCCAGATGGTATTCGCTACAAACGTTCAGTCAGAAACTTCACTACCATCCCTAAGATGTTTGCTCTTTCAGAAGCACCACCAAATTATTCAGTTATTTCCATCAGGCTTCTCAATTCCTGTTGTGATTAACATTCACATTTCAATCATCCAGCATCGCTATGGAAGAATCATAATTTCTTTATTAAGTTACCATTCAAACTTAATGAAAACATCAACCCCACTAAAGCTACACATCCGGGGATGACACCTTCTGATCTTGCTCTTGCTCAGCAAGAATGCAGTGAACTGTTGAACAAGGTTTGATAGAGCCTACCAAGTCTAGTTGGGCATGCCAAGCTTTCTACGTGGAAAAGAGGTCTGAAATAGTTCGAGGGAAGAAGCGCTTAGTCATTGATTACAAGCCTTTGAACCACTTCCTCCAAAATAGTTCCAAGATGGTATCAGTGTTAAGAAATGTTAAGGAATATGGAATTAATATCCAAAATAGAATTCCTAGTACTATTAGGATTCATGGTTTTATTATATTTCCATATTAGATAAATATTTCCTATATTCATTATTATTGTTCATTACTATAAGATTCTTTTTCTATTTTGGTTTTCTAGGTAGCCTATATAAATGCTCATACCATTGTAAATTCACATAGAGTGAATTCAAGACTTTCTTTCATTATCTAACAGTATCAAATATATTAGTTGCGATATTTCTGAAGTTAAGTTCTGGCACAATAATTATCGATAGGAGTTTTCTTTTTATCAATACATATATAATATTTGGATTTCACTTTCTCTTTGGAAATTTAAAAGCAAATTGTACAATTTAGCGTAGTTTTGCCAACAATTTTAGAAAATACATACTTACTGTTTAGATTAATATATATATCAACTATCTCTTTTTTTTTGGTTCCCCATCCGGTATCAAGTGTCACATTGGGCCTGACTAATCCGAATTCGGACCGAGAGCTGTACGGTATGGTCCTCCCAACGATGGTGACTCTAGCGGGACTCGAACTGGGGAGCATACCCAGTCGAGCCTCCTAGGATTGAGCCAGCTACCACTCAACCAACCACTCGCTGGTATCAACTATCTCTTTTAATTTTAGAATAATAATTAAAAAAAAAACACACGATTAAATGCTATTAATTGGGCCGTCATGTGGAGTTTATACTCGCATTTAAAATGCTTATTCATCATAGTATTAAAGCAGGTTTAACCTAAATGCCATAGCGATAATAAAAGGGCATTGAACTCCCACCAATATTTACATTATTCAAATCAATATTTTCATTTCCGCTTTGTCACTCTAGTTTGCACGGGTGCTTCTCCAAGATGGAACGTAAAGGAATTTTTTTCACCAAGTAACTTAAAATTTATATGAGATCATAATCTATTATCATAGGTAGCCTTATTATTATTATTTTTGAAATGTTAAAAATTTAGTCGTTAAATCATCAGATACAAATTAAAACAGAATAAGTAAAATTATCGATTATGCCAAAGTCTTCTAAAAAATTATATCCTCTAAACTCGAATCAATGATCTGATAGTCATAACATGCTCAAGCTATTTTTTAACATATTTAATGAATCTTGACATTTGACTTTTCACATATTGACAAAAGTCATTCACGTGTTAGTGCATTAACCAAATATCATCATAAGTTCATATGGTGGGCGACATCGACTCATTTAAATTAATTAATGGCCTAAAGCCGTCGTCAACTTCCCGAACATCTTAAATAAATATTATCGACCATGAGGGTACGTTGTTTCCACTTTCGACGTAAAATAATTTTGGGAATTTGGTAAAATTAATTAAAAAAATTTGTCATTTGTCATTTGTTAAAATGACCCACAACATTCAGGTAGACTATTCTCCGAAGTCTACTCCAATTTTTTATTTTTAAATTTAAAATTTCTGAGATCTGAATCTCCAAAATTATATTCGAATCTCTGAAATTATTTACTTTTTTGATATTTTTATAATATTTCCTATATATATTAATAAAATAAATTTTATTTATTTATGGATTAATTTTTCTAAATTCCCGAATATGTCGAGATGTTCACCCATAATATTGATACATAAACGATTCAAAAGCACTCTTTTCAGTTTAATTTCTACTTCGCTGTTCAAGAAGATATTGGATATTACCTCCGACTTGATATGTGAGGTATTGTGGTGTTCGGTTGTGGAAGGTATGCAGTTTGAGTCCCATGATGTCTGACAATACATAACATGACTTGATCAAAGAGCCGTCATGGGTAGGGTAATGGGACCGAGACATACAGAGATTGAGCGCACCTCGATTTATGATGGTCGATTGCACGCTTTGAGGCATAGACACGTCAAATTAGGCATTCGACCTAAGATGATATCATTCAATTGATCATCATGCTGCATATCAATCACTAGGATGAGGCCAACATTTTAGACATCGTTTTTCTAGACTATATACTACAAGTCATATTTTATATTTTACATATTAATTTATTTTTATATTTTATATTATAGACAAATCCTAAAAATATATTTTTCCTTGCAAGGCTGCAGCCAGAGATGGCAAAAATCCCCCCATTGATGGGGCCCGCGGGGGCTCGAGATATTAGAGGCGGGTATTGTACGGGCCAAATTTGGACCCAAGGGTAAAATCGACTTTTCGTCTTAAACCCAATAGTATGCAAGGCCTAACAGTATGCAAGACCCAAAATTATTGGACTCTAATTAGACCAATAGCTTCAAGACAATTCTATCTCATTATATACCAACTGCTTCCCTCTTTTTCCTAACACCAAGCATATTCCCACATGCTATGATCTTTCATCAAATACATGAGCACGTTGTGGGACTCATGCCAACTAATGAAGTTATCTTTCTTTACCTATAAGATGGCAACACAATTCACGAAATAGGAAGAGGTCAGAGCTCTCAAACTTGAGCTCTTAAAGCTTCATACTCTCTAAACACCGGCTATCGCCCTCACGGCAATCAACAGAAGCCAAGGTAATTTCCGACCTTGTTCTTCTATTATTTACAGCTCATTTCATACTACTGACTTGAGCGTCGGAGTGCCCCCGGCACCCACCACACCGGTGGGTAGTCTGCTCCCGCTCACTCTACATTTGTCTTGCAGGATCGCTAATGCCCACAACCTACAAATTCTGATTGTGGACCTCGGCCGAATTCCAGCGTCCACAGGTATTTAGCGATCTTTTTTAAAAACGGCCCGGGTGCGGGTATAATTTTTAATACCCGTTAGGTATACGGGCCGGGTATGGGTATAAGACTCTCTAACCCGTACCCGCTCAATAAACCCGTTTGACTTTGGATTTTTAATTATTAATTTTCTTAGTCAAAAAATTTAATTACTTATTAAATAAAAAATAGGAAAAACATAATTTATTTGTTCAATTTAATATAATATTTTTTCTTTGTTTTGAAGATGAGATTTCTATCAATATTAACTAATTAATTATTTCATTTCATTTCATTTCATTTTAAAGATGAGATTTCTACAACAATAGTATTTATTTGGCAATTTATGTATTTTTCTTCTTTATTTAAGTACTAAAGTAAACTCAAACCTACAATTATTAATTTAGTATTTTTATTTTATATCTATTTGTTCCAATAATTTTTTAATTAATTTTTTTTAAAAGCATAAAGATAAAAAATAATAATTAATAAATAAAATGGGATAGGGGATGGGGACATGTATATTTTTTTCTATACGGGGAATCCCCGACCCGTACCCGCACGAGTGACGGACCGGGACCGGGGATATTATATATCATGCGGGTAAGAGTGCGGGTATTGACATCCCCGTCTTATACCCGGCCCATTGCCATCCCTAGATGCAGGGTGGACATAAGAGCTCTTATTCTAGGGCATTGATTTCAGGTTCATGCCCATAGTGGGACGAGTATTCCCCCTGACATGGTCATCACCCGGCTCATGCAGTATTTTCGGCTGAATTTGGATGACGAGCTGGTTTCCTTTGAGCATCCGGCTGTCATTAACCAGAGATTCATGCGATGAAGGATCCTCTATTGTATAAAAGCAGGCAATGTTTTCATGACAGATATCGAAAAATGATATATATAATTCATGACAAAAATTGATAGTGATTCGAGTATTTAAATTTTTATTTATCTGTTTGGTAGGTCACCGTGCTACGTAGAACCGGTCATCACAGGTTGATCATGTTGCTGATGATCCATCATAAGGCTCCGATGGCGCTAGGCCATCTCGCGCTGACCCATCCCACGCTGGCCTATCTCACGCTTCTCATCCTCCAGGTAATCCATTAGTCACTTTGTTATGTGACCACATATTTGAGTTGGAGGATCGATCGAAGATGATGAAAGATGGAGAGAAGAGCATGGATGATCGACAGAAAGAAATGAATGATCGACAGAAAGGAATAGAGCGGTCATTACATGAGACATCAGAGCTTTTGAGGATGATGTAAGCTGAGAGAGATAATAGGCATGATGATGTATTGGTTGACATTGATTTTGATACGTAATTTTTTTCATTTTGATGTACAGTTAACTGTTTTGCTATATATATATATATATATATATATATATATATATATATATATATATATATTATTTTTTACATATAAATTCCAAAAGAAAAAAAGGAATTTAGAAAAATTAGTCCATAAATAAATAAAATTTAATTTATTAATATATATATATAAAGAAAATATTATAAAAAATACCAAAAAAGTAAATAACTTCGGAGATTGGAAGTTATTACTTGGGATCTTCGAATTACTTCATATATCCAAAGTTTTAAATAAATAAAGAAGTTAGTGTAGACTTTGGAGAATTCGGATTCTTCGAAATTTACTTAAGAGAAAATGGTCATTTTGGCAAATGACAAATATTTTTTGGCTAATTTTTCCAAATTCCCAATAATTTTTATAAGTAAAATATCTTCTATTAAAATTATTTTTAAAAAATAAAGTATTTTTTAATATTTGGCTATTGCCTAAAAACATATAATTGAAAAAAATCTGGATTTCTAGATATGAGTATTTTCGGATCCATATCTGATCTGGAATTCCTAAACTCAACTCCATAATTTTATATAAATATCATTGAAAAAATGTAAAAAAAATTCTTGATTTTCTGATCCACTTCAGGTCTAAATATTCATGGATTTAATATACTTGCATCCAGGTCCATATTTTTTTGGGATCTGGATACATACTCGAATCCATCAAAACACATTTGAACTCAAATCCATGCAAATCCCGGTTCAAGTATGAATTTTATAATTTCTTGAAAAGAGCTATGAATATTTTTGATAAAAATTTGGTAAAATGATTTATGGATTTGTATTATGTAAATCATTTTTTGGAAAATATTCTAACTTTTTCAGGGAAAAAAATTACTTGATTAAGTTTTCCGTAAATATTTCAAACACCATAAAATCAGGAAAATATTTTCCGAAAATCATTTTATTAGAAAAACAAAAGAATCTTAAATTTTAAAATAATGTAATGGATACCTTTTACCCTTCACTATAAGATTATAAAAATATTTTGTACACCGGATAATAACAATTAACAATGGGGTCCATAAGTTTTGACAAATAAGGAAATAGCATGTTTATTTGTATAGAATAAGGTTGGGCAAATATTCACATGATTATATTTTCTCTCTGTAATTGGGTATGTCACTCAAGAAGTTCTTAGAACTCTATTATTTTCACTTATTTAGTGAGTGTGGTTTTAAGAGTGTGTTTGTCTTACAATACCCTGTCTTAGAAAATCGGGACTCATAAGGGAAAGAGATGGCAGATTTCTGTCTAGCTGGGAAAGTGTTAGCAAACAAGCTAGTCAACAACAACAAGGAAGCTTTTAAGATGACAATTCAACAAGCATGATTCATGAAGAGTGATTCATAGGGTAAAGATTGAATGGCTTGAGCAGAACAAATTTCTATTTCAATTTTCAAGTGAAAAAAGATAAAAAAAAAAAAGGAGAATAATGTCAACAGGGCTATGACATTTTGATAACTCTTTGATAATACTCACTCGCACCCATTTCGGGAATAGGGGAAAGGTTCAATGAAGTTAGTTTCTGGATCCAACTGGACAACATACCCATGAAATTACGGCAAGATCCTTAGGAGGGCGGATAGAGGAAGTGGAAGAGTTGGACCGAAGGTTGCTGTATTGGGAGGTTCCTCAAAATCAGGCTTAAAATAAATGTAACCAAACCCCTAAGGCCTAAAGAAATGTTTGTTGATTGAAGATCAATGCAGTAAGCTAACCACTATCATACCTGTGTAGTACAAAAAACCTACCAAAATTTTGTTTTGGGTGGGGGAAAATCAGGCATAATTTCAGGGACTATGGGGGGACCAACAAAGATGAAAATAACAGCAGTGGTACTTCAAAATTCTCATTTGGGCCTGGGATGAGAGTGTCACATTCGTGTAGAAAATCTATAATACAACGTAAGTATCACATCATTCATATAATAATTTAATAATTTATTGGCATGTATGTTAAAATATTAAAAAAATTAATATTAAATTATACATATTATTTATTAATTTATTGATAATATCACGTCACTCATGTCTTTATTATACCAAAAAAATTACTCCACATTCGTGAGATGGAATCAAAGGGGAGACATAAATGGGAAACTAATAAAGAACAAAGAATAAATGGCAAAAACTCTTATCACCCAGGATATTGACATACATGAAAGCTAGCTGAGCTTACAGGCATTGACAGAGAGCCCCCAACCACCAACGACGGCAGAACAAAGGTTAAAAGACGGAGAAAGCAGTTGAACACTCAAAAAGGAAATGTAAACAGTATGGAGAAGAACAAGGGACAGACGTTAGAGCAAGTGGAGGAGGCAGAAGCAGTTGACAAAACGGGAGAGAATGAATCAATGGAGGTGGATAACCTACTGGATAGAAGGGATACCCATAGAATGATAGAATATGGGGAAAGCGCCGATAACCAAGCAATCCTAAGGAAAAAAAAATGAGGCAAAGTGATGCAAATGAGAGGGAACCTATTGGATCTGGAAGGAAAGAAAAAAATTTAATGCTAAAAATGAGGGAAAAGTGGAGGACAAGACAAATAGGTCTGACCAACCAGTGGAGAATATCACAAGGGTGGGAAAGTAAACGGTGGGCCACAAGGAAATAAGCGCCCAAATGGAGGCATGAATATGAAGTCACGTATGAATGCTCGAGAAAGGCAACCTCTGTCTTAAATTACAGTGTTGAATTCATCCATAGTCAGCCACCCTTAGAAAAGAAACATATAAGGGACTTGGATAGACGAGGAAGAATCAAATGGGATAAAGAGAGCTAAAACAGTGGGGCTTATTTCTAAAGCAAGGTCAAAAGAAATAGAGAACGGTGGACACAAAGACACATATCATGGAAGAGATGCATACAGAAATCCTACTGAAGGCTCAGGTACGAATGAGGGATTCTGCAGTATTGTGGCTGCTGAGCAACACCACCGAGGATTGAACATTCAAAGCTGCGGAGGAGATGATGAGTGGTAAATGTATCACTATTTCCCACTTATTTAACCTAATATTTTGTATAATTTCTCGAGTTTTGTGAACGTTTTAATGTGTTTTATTGTTATTTTACTGAAAAATAAAGTTTGGGAAGCATTAGAAGCAATTTGGAGCCAAAATAGTGAAAAATGACGAAAAAGGGTATTTTGGTAATTTGGCCGCGTCGCGACGCGCAATCCATCGGCGTCGCGACGTCTAAAGTGCGCCGCATGCTAACTTGCGCCGGACACGTGGACCAGTCAGAAGAAATTTGCTAAAATGCGCTGGATGCTAATATGCACCGACCATGCTAACGTGCACCTGACACGTGTCATCATCAGAACCAATCATGCTAAAATACTCTGCGTGACACGTGTCACCTTCTGAATGGACCGAATCATCGATGAATCATCTTCCGCCACGTGTCAAGATGTCATTGGACCAATCTTACCGCGTGCCACGTGTCGAAATCCTATTGGGTCGATGAAATCCGCGTCAACAATCAACAAGTCAAGCCGCGTGGACCAAGTCAACAAAGCCAGCGTCGCGACGCCAGATCCAGAAATTGCCTATAAATTGAGCTAATTTGCACATCATTTGGTGTGCTTTCCTTGGGATTCTTTTCCCTGATTTCATAGGAAACATCTAGTTTTGTAAATTATTGTAATATTAAAATTATGTATTTTTATTTTTAGTTTTTATTACAGTTTTTTATTTATTTACTTTATGTTTTGTAGTTAAATTTCCGCTGGGGTAAAAGGTGAAACCTTTAATATAATTATCTAGGTAAATCTCACTTAATTATAATTTATAAATTATAATTTAACCGGATTAATTAATGGCAGACTTTATTACCGCCTATATGGTCGGTCTAAATATAAATTACTTTACCGCCTATATGGCTGGTCTTTATGTGATAGATAATTACAACCTATATGGCTGGTGTAGTTGGACTAAATGGATTATCGCCTATATGGCTGGTTTTAAATGTTTAACATTATTAATTCATGAGAAAGCACATTATAAATTAATTTATATATTATAATAAGTGAGATTCCTAAATAAGAAATATTAAATGTGGATCCTCTAACCCCCATCATTTTATTTTATTCTAGGGAAGTGATGAAACACAATATTCACACTTAATAATTGATTTTCTTTTTATGGGTAATTCCTTAGTTTGTTTATTGAATCTTAAGCTTAATGCTTCTTGTTGTCTGATCACCAATAAGATTGATGTGGTAAACTTAAAATGAACTAGACATAGAGATTTTAGGTTTCAGCCTTAGATTCAATAGCCCACGATCTTCTTTGAGGATAGATAACCCTTTAATAGATTTCCTTACAGGATAGACATATACCTGTCGGGCGGGGGTAGCCATAATTGGAACTTAATCTTAATGAATCCAGATAATTTGGTTGACATAGACATATGGTTCAATTGGGTTATACTGGGTATTTGCGTCTGACCATCGACAGAGATTTTTGCATATTTTCGTGTTCCAGGTTAGCAAACTGATTTATTACACATAGATAAGAGAATCAATTCATCTTTATATTAATATTGTGTGGAGTCACGATCCTAAATATTTGAGACTTTTGTTATTTTCCTTAGTATTTTCTTTTGTGTCTTTAAGTATTTTATTTATCAAATCCACATTCAACCAACAAAAGCAATCATTCTATTCTCCCTATAATTAGATACCTGTAAATAAATAGTATCAATAATTAATAACAACAGTAGGAATTAAGTCCTCGTGGGATCGATATTTTTATACTACTTGAATGATACGTGCGCTTGCGTTATACATGTGTGTTTTCGCAGGTCAAGTTTTTGGCGCCGTTGTCGGGGACTTATTTTTCTTGAGTTATTAATTTTGAAGCTATCTAATTTACTTGTATCTAATTTTCTTTATTTTTATCTGTAATTTTTATTTCTTTCTTTTGTTTTCAGGTGATTGAAAAATTGAACATTATTGGGAGATTGAAAGATCACGAGCTTTACTAGAAGATACACCACAAATCTGGGAGGAACAGTCCGGTTTTCTGAGGCCTGTTGTCCAGCCCAACTATTATCATTGGATGCCAGAACCAAGCAATACCACATTTGCTCAACAGAACGAAATGTGGAGATGTGTAATTTGTGATGGTAACCACTCGAGCAATCAATGCATATACTTTTCAGAGTGGCATAATTATCAGAATCATTCAAGGTACGAAGAACCATCATATTTTCCATCTTATCCACCATCTACCTACGATCTTCATCAACAATCAGAACTATCAAAATAAGATCAGATGATTCACATGCTCAAAGATTGGTTCAAGAAACGAGACAAAGAGTTGGATACGATGCTTGAAACATATCAGAATCAACTTGAAAGTATTCAGAGACAATCGGCATCCATTCAGAGACTGACAGAACAAACGAGACAATTAACAGAAAATCAGAGCTACATACCTCAGGGAGCATTTTCAGATGATAGTGACGAAGCCTTCGAGTACCAAACATTCCTTATGACACTTTAGCAGAGGAGAAGGCTGAGCAGTATCATGAACCAGAGGTATCAGTTCCGGAGCCCAAACCAGCAAAGTCTATGTTTGACTTTTATTATTCAGACTTTGATTCTGATGAAAAAGCTGAGCTCTTTGTACCAACTGCACCAACGAGGGAGGATCAAACTTTCAATCCTCAAAATGATAATCTTGGAGCAAGCTTTGCAATGATGTTTGAAGAAGATATTCCTGAACCATCCCTTCTAGTCATATCAGAGGATGAAGACCTAAAATCTGACATTTCTTTTCATCCTCAGCTTGACACTTATGGAGCATGCATTTCACAGATGACAGATGAAGAATTGAATACAAAATTTTAAAATTCATCTATGAAGAAAATGTGGAGCAAGAAGCAGAGCAAATGGAGGAGCAAATGTCTGACCTTATTGAAGATCTCAGGCATTCAGGAGAAACATCACTGTTTTGGGGAGTACAGATCAAAAACATCACCCAGAAGCTTGACAGAATGGAACTTCTATTCAAAGTCAAGCACCATACAAGACCTCCTTATTTTCTTTCATTCTTTTCAAGAATTAATGGAGCGATAAAGATAAAAAAGGTAGCACGAGCACTGAATGAGACAAAACTCTTTTTACCACCTTACCGTTGGAAAAAACCCTTCAAAAGCAACGCACATGGGAATGTCTTTAATAGGACATCCAAAACGACGCTGAAACCTCCTTGACAGATAGATTTCAGTCACGTCTGGCTGAAGACGAAAAATTTAGCGCTAGCAGGGAGGCAACCCATGCACTTTGTTGTAATTTCTATTTTTATATTTTGTGTATACATGTTGTAGAGTTTTTAATTTTGTGTGTTATTTTTGTATGGAAAAGCTCAACCAAAGCATAAGACATAAGGAATGGTGTTTGGCAAAGATGAGAGCTAATTCATTAGTAATGACTGAGTAAGGAATGGATTCTTGAGACGTATCCTGATGAATTTATACTAAGCAAATGGCGTATTACGTACACAATTCCGTTGCCTTAATTATTGCTTTGATTTGCTTTTATGTTGTAATTATCTTTATTTTCGTAGACAGAATCCAGACTTTTTGACATTTCACGATTTCTTTTATTGTTTAGCTAATAATCGTCCTTTGGAAGATACTAGTGCTATTATGACTCACCCTTTTCAGGTGTTATAAATTCAACTCATCATTGCACTTTTGAAGACACCCAGAGTAAAACATGGAAGTCACTTCAAGAAGACGAGTTGAAAACATCTGTGTGTTTTGTGGAACTAGTGTTGGTACTAAGCCACTATACATAGAGGTAGCATGGGAATTGGGTTGAGTCTTAGCTGCAAGGAATATGCACTTTATATGGCGGATGCAATCTTGGACTTATGGGGATCGTTTCAAAAGCTGTACAGGAGGGAGGCAGTCACGTTTTGGGAATCATCTCAAAACCTTTGGCAGAGGCAAATCTTATTGGACCTTCAAACAGAGAGGAACTGATCGTGTCAGGTATGTCTGAACGATTGGTAGAAATGATTAACCGTGCTGATGCTTTTATTGCTTTCACAGATGGCTTGGGCACATTGGAGGAAATTTTTACAGTGTTATCTTGGGCGAACCTGAACATACACCAGAAAACACTTGGACTGTACAACGTTGAAGGATTTTATGATTTTCTTTGTGTGTTTCTTGATGATGCTCGGAGAAATGGGTTCGTGTCAAAACCTATGAAAGAACTCCTCTTCACTGCCTGAACTGCTCCGGATCTAATTGATCAAATCTTAGCTTATGAACCATAAATTGACCCTATCCTTTCAAAGATAAATTGGTACGACGACGATCGTGGTAAGAGGCGCCGGATTAATCTGGATCTTAACCTTTAATTTCCTGAAGAATTTCAGCTAACCAGATATTATCTTCTAAACTCTTCTTCTATTGTTTAAGACATTGAGGACACTGTCTCATTTAGGTTTGGGGAGGGAATTAGTTGATCAGTGACCGGCGTAAACACACACGTATAACGCAAGCGTACATATCGTTCAAGTAGTATAAAAAGTATCGATCCCACGAGGACTTAATACCTAAGTTATTAATTTTATGAGGTTAAATGATTACTAGTATCTAACCGTTGTTTAATTGATTTGAAATGGCGACGATTCTAAATTTAAAGACAAGTAATAAAAATTGTTCGAAAGTAGATTTTAAGAAAATTCAATATTAAAAACTATCTAGGGATGTGATTTCTTTTAATATCATTTTAAAGATGAAGTGGTAATCTTATTTGGGTAAAATATTGATTTTATTAACCTGGAACACTAAATTATGTAAAAGCCTCTTCCGATGGTCAATTACAAATACCTAATATAATCCAATTGAACCATATGTCTATGTCAACCAAATTACCTAGATTCATTAAGATTAAGTTCCAATTATGGCTACCCCCGCCCGACATGTATATTCCTATCCTGTAAGGAAATCTATTAAAGGGTTATCTATCCTCAAGGAAGATCGTGGGCTATTGAGTCTGAGGTCTTAAACTTAAAATCCTTATGTCTAGTTCATTTTAAGTTTACCTAGTTAATTTAATTAATGGCCAGTTATTAAAAAATTTAAGATTAAGACTCAATAAATAAATCTTTATTACCCAAACTATAATCTAACCCCTTATAAACCGTGATATTGAAATTCATCACAACCCTAAATACTAATTTAGTTATGACACATAGCTAGGGCTGGTAAAATAAAAGACATAAAATACTGAAAAGTATTTGCGGTAAAGTAAATACTGAAGGGTAAATTACAATAAAATAAATGCTAAGGTAAAAGGAATTACTTTTACTACTACTAATTTAGATATCTCCCATAAAATAATATATAAACTTGTGATATTATTACCAACCGACCAATCTGGCGGTATCCTGATTAAGTCAAATTAAGTCCAACCAGCCATTAAGGCGGTAATATTTGTCCATAACCAGCCATAAGGCGGAACCAAAATAAAATTACCAACCGACCAATCTGGCGGTATCCTTGATTAGTCAGGTTTAAACCAGATTAAAATTAAATTACCAATCGACCAATATAGCGGTATCCTTTTTAAGTCAAATTTTAAATAGTGAATATATTATTTTTAAGGGAGATTAATCTAAATAGCAATAGTAAAAGAATTACCTTTCACCCTAGCTGGGGAAGTTACCTCCTCATGATGAATAGTAAAAACTGTAAAAAGTAAGAAAGTAAATTACTATTATTACAAAACGTAATTAAAATTATTACAAAACTAAAAAATAAAAATTAAAACGAAACTTAGAGAGAGAAGAACTCCCTATTTACATCAAAGAAATGGGAGAGAATGGTACAACAAATTCTGAAATCTCGAGCTCAATTTATAGGCGCGGGTAAGCTTCCAGCGTCGCGACGCCAAGGGCTTTGGCGTCGCTACGCCAGAACAGTGAATCGTGGCATGCTCTCGGCATGACACATTGCGAGGCGGCTAAGAGGATAAGGCGACACGTGGCGAGGCGGCTAAGAGCTCAATTATTATGCTGACGTGGCGATGACGTGGCAAGGCGGCTGAGATCAATTGTCGGCACCGTAGGATTGCGACACGTGTCAAGGCGTGATTGGCTGATGATGACGTGGCATGTTGACTCGGTTGACCTTCTGACGTGGACGATGACGTGGCACGACGCGTGGCAGAGTTGACTCGTTGACCGATGACGTGGTGATGACATGGATGACACGTGGCAATTGTGAGTGTCGGCACCGTAGGATGATGACACGTGGCACAGCGCACGGTAGCATATCGGCTTTGATGGTGACACGTGGCACGACGCATTTTAGCAAAGTCAAACTTCTCAAATTCTGACCGTTGACCCGGCGCACGTTAGCAGATCTGGTGCATGTTAGGCGTCGCGACGCGGACAATTTTACCGAAATGACCTTTTTGCCAATTTTTCCTGTTTTGCTCCAAATCACCTCCTGAATGTCCTGAAACTTTATTTATCTACAAAATAACACAAAACACATCAAAATATTCACATAACTCAAGAAACTATAGAATATATTAGGTTAAATGAGCGGGAAATAGTGATAGATTTACCACTCATCACACCCCCAAACCTAACATTTTGCTAGTCCTCGAGCGAAACACAGAATAAAATAATATAATAAAATTTAACTAAACCACTTTCGTAGGGATCACTGTTGCATTTAGCGTATGCAACAAGCCTTTAAACCCATAGGTGTCCCTAGTGGACGAGTTGTAGTCTCGTGAGGGTTTACAGCAATGATACCCACAAACATTTTACAAAAGTAAAAAGTTAGTTAAAACTAATGCACACAAAAGCAAAAAGACAAGTGAAAAGAGAATAAAGAAGTTAGTAACTAATCAGGTGAAACTCTACTCCAAGTTACTAGTTGTTTTGTTTCATTCTAAATTACCAAATAAGTAAATTCTCTGATCATTTTTACCATTCTTCATAACACAGCCAACATAATATTAAACAACTCATTTTTGCCCACAGCAGTCATAAGTGCAGTTGATAAGAGAGTAATATTTTTGTCCTAAAGTTCTATCAGATTTCACACATTTTTGTAGCAATGGAATAATTTTTTTCTGATTTTTTCTTTGATTTTTCTCTATTTTTTATTTATATACAATACCTTCCATCTATGTAGCGAGTGTTGGGTCGGTGGTTCCCAAACCAGTTGGTTTTAGGGCACCAGGTGTTAAGACACCCCTACGAACTTAATTACTCAGACTTCAGATATATATATTTTTGCAGCATCTTTGATCCATGTAGCGAGCGTTGGGCCAGTGACTCCCAAACCAGTTGGTTTTAGGGCACTAGGTGTTAAAATACCCTTACAGACTTAATAACTCGGATCTCAGACGTTTTTTTTTTTTACTCCACTGCTTTTTGAGATGCTTCCTCCAATTAAACTAGAGCACTGAATATTACAAACTTTTCAATTTTAGCTCATGTCCGTATGTTTCCATGTAGTTGATAATACCTGTCAACTGAGCATAAGAAGATCCATTTAGTAGTCCGTTTTATGGAGAATTTATGAATTAAATAATTCAAAAGGAAATAAACAAAAATTAACTTGTTTCGAAATAGGTTTGAGATACGTCTCAGGAGTGGAAACTCCTTACTCGCTATCTCTTACCAATTTCACTTTTTTAGTCAAAACAAAAACACAAAATACACAAAATATTTTTGTAATTTTTGAAAAATTTTCAATTTTTTTTGTATTTTTCAAAAAAATTTGGATTAAAAATAAAAACAACATACAAACTAAAAACAATGTACTAATCAACTAATTCCCTCCCCCAAACCTAAATGAGATATTGTCCCCAATGTCTTAAACAGTAGAAGAAGAGTTTAGAAGGTCGTACCTGGTTAGCCGAAAATCTACAGGAATTTAAAGGTTAAGATCCAGATTAATCCGACGTCTCTTACCACGATCGTCCTCGGACCAATTTATCTTTGAAAGGATAGGATCAACTCGTGGTTCATAGGCTATGAGTTGGTCTATTAGATCCGGAGCAGTTCTGGCAGTAAAGATGAGTTCTTTTAAGGGTTTCGACACGAACCCATTTCTCCGAGCATCATCAAGAAACACACAAAGAAAATCATAAAATCCATCAACGTTGAGCAGCCCAATTGGTTTCTGGTGTATGTTCAGGTTCGCCCAAGATAACACAATAAAAATTTCCTCCAATGTACCCAAGCCACCTGGCAAAGCAATAAAAGCATCAGCACGGTTAATCATTTCCACTAGTCGTTCAGACATACCTGGCACAATCAGTTCCTCTCCGTTTGATGATTCAATAAGATTTGCCTCTGCCAAAGGTTTTGGGATGATTCCCAAAACGTGACTGCCTCCTTCCTGTGCGGCCTTTGAAACGATCCCCATTAGTCCAAGATTGCCTCCGCCATATATTAAGTGCATATTTCTTGCAGCTAAGACTCGACCCAATTCCTGTGCTGCTTCTATGTATTGTGGTTTAGTACCAACACTACTACCGCAAAACACACAGATGTTTTCAACTCGTCTTCTTGAAGTGGCTTCCATGTTTTACTCTGGATGTCTTCAAAAGTACAATGATGGGTTGAATTTATAGTACCTGAAAAGGGTGAGTAAAAATAGCACAAATATCTTCCAGAGGACGATTGGTAGCGAAATAATATCGTGATAGTCAAAAAGGTCTGGATCTTGTCGGAGAAAATAAAAGAAAACAACAAAACAAATTACAATTATTAAGAAAAGACAAAGAGATATAATATGTACATGAATTTACAGTTTGATTAACGTCTATGCGTCAGGGACAAGCTTCCCATCCAATTTTCTTATAAATTGGCAAACATGGTCTTTTTGAGTCAGATTCCCGAGACTTAACAATTGTCTATCTTTTTGAAATTATGTATGTAATTTGCGAATGGTTATATGAACATATCCACTGGGATGCGTCTCAAGAGTCGAAGATATATCATCTAAAGACTCCTTACTCAAGCCATCCCTAATGAATTAATTTTGTCTTCGCGATTATCAGACACCATTCCTAAAGAACGATAATGAGTATTGCAATTCCATCGTGCACATTTGTAACAAACATCCATTTGCTTAGCTCTACGTTTCTTTGCATATGTGCTTCTTCCGCAACCAGGAAGATGTGAAATAAAAGAGTCAGAAGACTCACCTGCCAATCGGACTCGTGCTTCAATTACCCAACGAATCATTAGGAACAACACCATGGATTTGTAGTAACCTCATCCGTTCCAAGCGAGTTTTGTAGACTTTTATCAGAGATTTTTGAGGGAGAGAAGGAAATTGCTTGTGAAGATTTGCGAGAGCTTCTTCCATCTTGAAATGTCTTAATCTGCAAAAACTAAACACACAAATTAAATCACTCCAATCACAATATATACAAGATTTGCATGGGTTGCCTCCCTGCGAGCGCTAAGTTTAAAGTCGTCAGCTAGACGTGACTTCTTGAACGTTAGGCTGGATCTGAAAGTGTGACACTTTCTTTTTATCGCTCAAATGATTCTCCCCAGTAGTGCTTGACACGCTGACTGTTAACCTTGAATGTGTTGTTGGTATTGGGATCCAGTAACTCAACAACTCCATATGGTAAAACCTGAGTGATCACAAATGGACTTGACCACCTAGATTTTAACTTTCCAGGGAAAAGTTTCAACCTCGAGTTGTACAACAACACCTACTGCCTTGGTTCCAACTGTCTGTGCACTATTTTTTGGTCATGCCATTTTTTGGTCTTTTCCTTGTACAATTTGGCGTTCTCATAAGCCTGTAGACGAAACTCCTCCAATTCGTTGAGTTGGTGCAGTCTTTTCTCTCATGCAGCTTGGGAATCAAAATTCAACTTCTTCAGTGCCCAGTACGCCTTGTGTTCAAGCTCAACTGGCAGATGGCATGCTTTCCCGAACACCAATCGATATGGGGACATACCAATGGGTGTCTTGTAAGCTGTTCGGTAGGCCCATAATGCATCATCTAGTTTTGTTGACCAGTCCCTCCTTGTTGATCCAACGGTTCTTTCTAGGATTCTCTTGATCTCCCTGTTTGAAACCTCAACCTGTCCATTTGAATGTGGATGGTAAGCTGTGGCAACCTTGTGAGAAACTCCGTATTTGGATAGGAGTGCATCGAAGTATTTGTTGCAGAAATGAGAGCCACCATCACTGATAATTGCCCGAGGTGTTCCAAACCGAGTGAAAATATTCTTTTTCAGGAATTTGATCACCACTTTTGAATCATTGGATGGTAGTGCAATTGCTTCGACACCATTGGAGACGTAGTCTACAGCAACCAGGATGTACAGGTTTCCGATGATGGAACAAAGGGTCCCATGAAATCAATACCCCATACATCAAATATTTCCACTTCTAGAATATTTTGCAACGGTCCTTCGTTTCTCCTGGAAATATTTCCCATTCTCTAGCACCTGTCACATTGAAAAGCAAAAAGATAAGCATCTTTAAAAAGAGTGGGCCAGAACAAACCTGATTGTAGGACTTTGGCTGCAGTTTTGTTTCCGCTGAAGTGTCCGCCATATGGTGATGAATGACAGTGTTGCAAAACACTGTTGATTTCCTCATGTGGAACACATCGTCTCAGTAGTTGATCAGCACACCGTTTGAACATGTACGGTTCATCCCAGACATAGTGTTTGACCTCTTTGAAGAACTTCTTCCGTTGCTGAGTTGTCCATTCCAACGGCCATTTTCCTGACACAGTGTAGTTGACATAGTCAGCATACCAAGGGATTTCCTGTTGTTTCATGGCAAAAAGCTGTTCATCTGGAAAAGTTTCTTTGATTGACAGTTCTTTGCCAGCTGTTTCTCCATTCTCAAGCCTCGATAGATGATCTGCCACCTGATTCTCTGTTCCTTTCCTGTCTCGAATCTCCACGTCAAATTCTTGCAGAAGAAGTATCCAACAGATCAATCTGGGTTTTGCATCTTTCTTTGTGATCAGATATTTGATTGCTGAATGAATGTGTAGACCACCACTTTGGGACCTAGCAGATAGGACATAATTTGTCAAAAGCGTACACAACTACGAGAAACTCCTTTTCGGTGGTTGTGTAGTTGAGTTGAGCTTCATTCAAAGTTCTGCTGGAGTAGTAAATTGTGTGGAAAATCTTTACTTTGGGTTGTCCCAAAACTGCACCTTTAACTGATGTTGGTGGAGGTAGTTTTTCAATTGTCTCTATCTTTGCTTTGTCTACCTCAATCCCCTTTTGTGAGATCCGGTGTCCAAGAACAATGCCTTCTTGCACCATAAAGTGGCATTTCTCCCAGTTGAGTACCAGGTTTGTATCTTCGCACCTTTGTAACACCTGTTCCAAATTTTGCAAACAATGATCAAAAGAATCTCCAAACACAGAAAAGTCATCCATGAATACCTCCATACTCTGCTCTAGCATGTCTGAGAAAATGGCCATCATGCAATGCTGAAAAGTGGCGGGGGCATTACATAATCCAAATGGCATCTGCGGAAAGCAAAAGTACCATAGAGACAAGTAAAGGTAGTTTTCTCCTGGTCTTCTGGGGCGATAGCAATCTGATTGTACCCTGAATATCCGTCAAGAAAGCAATAGAATTCATGTCCCGCCAGTCTGTCTAACATCTGGTCAATAAATGGTAATGGAAAATGGTCATTCCTCGTGGCTTTGTTCAGTTTTCGGGTAAGTCCATGCATACTCTCCATCCAGTTACTGTTCTTGTTGGGAATTAGCTCATTTTTTTCATTGGTGACCACAATAATTCCTCCTTTCTTTGGCACACACTGCATAGGACTCACCCAACTACTATCTGAGATGGGTAAATGATGCCAGCATCTAACCATTTGATGATTTCTTTTTCACGACTTCCTTCATGATTGGATTGAGTCTCGTTGATGCTCCACTGTGGGTTTGTACTCATCGTTCATCAGGATCTTGTGCATGCAAAATGATGGACTAATGCCTCGAATGTCTGCTATAGTCCAGCCAATGGCTTTCTTATGCTCTCGTAACACTCTCAACAACTTTTCTTCCTGCTCCAATGTTAGTGAAGAAGAAATAATAACAGGTAATTCAGAAGAGTTTCCAAGAAATGCAACCTGAGATGGCTTGGAAGTAACTTCAGCTCCAACTGTGGTGGTTCTTCAATCGAAGGCTTGATTCGATCTTTCTTTGGTAGTTCCAACACTTCAACTGGTGGTGTTGCTTTGAATCGGAATGGTTGTCAAGTATAGTAGTTGATACATTCTAAGATTTCAGCATCTAGCTCACTGTCAGTCATGTTGGTGATGCAAGCTTCAAGTGTATCTGTAGGTTTTGGCTCAGTATTTTGAACGATACTATCAACAACATCAACTCTGAAGCATTCTTCTCCTTTTCATCACTCGGGAATTTCATGGCTTTGAAAACATTAAAGGTCACTTCTTGGTCCTGTACTTTCATGGTCAGTTCTCCTTTTTGCACATCAATCACAGTTTTACTGTAGCCAAGAATGGTCTCCCAAGAATGATAGGTATTTCTTTGTCTTCTTCCATGTCAAGGATGATGAAATCTGCTGGGAGAATTAGTTTGTCTACTTTCACCAACACATCTTCAACAACACCTCTTGGAAATGCAAGTGTTCGGTCAACAAGTTGCAATGAAACTGAGGTAGGCATTGCTTCTCCAATCTGCAGTTTCCTGTAAATAGAAAAAGGCATCAAGTTAACACTAGCACCTAAATCACATAAAGCCTTACCGATATAATGTTCTCCAATGGTGCATGAAACTGTGAAACTGCCAGGATCTTTCAACTTCGGGGGAAGTTTCCTCTGAATAATGGCGCTGCATTCTTCCGTTAATGCTACTGTTTCGTAGTCTCCCAATCTCGTTTTCGAGTGAAAGAATATCTTTCATGAATTTTACATAGCTGGGCATTTCTTCCAAGGCTTCTGCAAATGGGATGTTGATGTGCAGCTTTTTGAAAACCTCCAGGAATCGAGCAAACTGCTTGTCCAGTTTATTTTTCTGAAGACGCTGAGGAAAAGGTGGAGGTGGAGTGATCTGTTCTTTTTCCTTTGCTTCTTTTTCCTTTGCTTCTTTTTCTTTGCTTCTTTTTCCTCCATCTGTTGTTCAGCTTCTTTTGGAATTTTTTTCCTCCATCTTGATTCCAACATCTTTGTTGATTCAGTACCGCTTTTCAAAGTAATGGCTTGACATTGCTCCTTCCCTCGGTTCCTTGGATTGGGTTCTGTGTTGCTGGGAAGATTTCCTGGTGGTCTGTAACTCTGAGCATTAGCCAGTTGTCCGATTTGATTCTCCAGTGCTTTGATGGAAGCTGATTGGCTCTGAAAGATAGCATCGTACTTTTTTAACTGAGCCAGCACTTCTGCTGATCCTGGTTCATTTGCCTGCTCCGGGCCTTTGTTCTGTTGCTGAAATCCAGGTGGTGGATAGTTCCGATGTTGGCCTGAATTGTTGCTCCATGAAAAATTAGGATGATCCTCCACCCTGGGGTTGTAGGTGTTGGAATATGGATTGTTCCCTTTCTGTTGAAATTGTTGACAAAATTCACCGTTTCTTCAAGTTGGTTCGACTCTGGTGTTCCTCCATATGGTGAACTTGTGGATCCAGTGGTAAGAGTCTCCATGAATTTGCATATCTGATCTTTGGTGTTGACTGCTGTATTGGCTCCACTTTCATAAATTCCTGCAATTCTTTGGATCATGCTCCTTTCAGTTGGCCACAAGGAATTGTTGTTGGCCATTTCTTCGATTAGTTCCCAGGCTTGATCTTCTCCTTTTGCCATTAAAGCTCCTCCCAGCAGCAGCAGCACAATTGTGGTTCTCATTATTCCAGAAAGTCCATTATAGAATGTTTGGACTTGAAGCCATTTTGGAATCTCATGGTGAGGACATTTCCGGAGTAAATCTTTGTACCTTTCCCAAGCTTCGTAGAGAGTTTCTGAGTCTTGTTGCACAAAGGATGTGATGTCATTCCTCAGCTTTCCGGTTCTGGCTGGTGGAAAGTATTTTGCAAGAAATTTGGTGGCTAAAGTGTTCCATGTTGTGATAGAACCTGCTGGTAGTGAATGTAGCCAAGCTTTAGCTCTGTCCTTCAAGGAGTATGGGAAAACACGCAATCTCATTGCTTCTTCAGCTTCTCGGTTGTTAATTGAAAGTGCCGCAAACTTCCAGGAAGTTGCTGATGTGGGCATTAGGATCTTCAGTTGCATTCCCCCCAAACTGAACTGACTGTGAATCATCTGAATGCATGTTTTGATGTCTCCTGCATTTGCTGGTAAGGGAGGAAGTACAATACATGAAATGAGTCTGTCAACCACCGGAATGGTTCTGTCTCGAATGGGAATTGGTGGTGTGCAACCTCCAAAGGTTCAGGCTCCATGTGACTAAAGCTTCTTGGCTTCTCGCTTTTCCCTTCTCAACTGTCTGATAGTTCTTTCAATTTCCGGTGTCAAGCGGTGGTCGGAGTTCAAAGCTTCTGGTTCGTCTCATGAAGTTTCTGAGAACCTGAAACACAAGAAAACAATAAAAAAAAATAAGTAAAAAGAAATTAGATACAAGTAAAAGTATCTAACCTTAAAATAATAATAAAGATAAATAAGTCCCCGGCAACGGCGCCAAAAACTTGACCGGCGTAAAACACACACGTATAACGCAAGCGTACGTATCGTTCAAGTAGTATAAAAAGTATCGATCCCACGAGGACTTAATACCTAAGTTATTAATTTTATGAGGTTAAATGATTACTAGTATCTAACAGGTTGTTTAATTGATTTGAAATGGCGACGATTCTAAATTTAAAGACAAGTAAATAAAATTGTTCGAAAGTAGATTTTAAGAAAATTCAATATTAAAAACTATCTAGGGATGTGATTTCTTTTAATATCATTTTAAAGATGAAGTGGTAATCTTATAGTTGGGTAAAATATTGATTTTATTAACCTGGAACACTAAATTATGTAAAAGCCTCTTCCGATGGTCAATTACAAATACCTAATATAATCCAATTGAACCATATGTATGTCAACCAAATTACCTAGATTCATTAAGATTAAGTTCCAATATGGCTACCCCCGCCCGACATGTATATTCCTATCCTGTAAGGAAATCTATTAAAGGGTTATCTATCCTCAAGGAAGATCGTAGGCTATTGAGTCTGAGGTCTTAAACTTAAAATCCCTATGTCTAGTTCATTTTAAGTTTACCTAGTTAATTTAATTAATGGCCAGTTAATTAAAAAGTATTAAGATTAAGACTCAATAAATAAATCTTTATATTACCCAAACTATAATCTAACCCCTTATAAACCGGTGATATTGAAATTCATCACAACCCTAGATACTAATTTAGTTATGACACATAGCTAGGGCTGGTAAAATAAAAGACATAAAATACTGAAAAGTATTTGCGGTAAAGTAAATACTGAAGGGTAAATTACAATAAAATAAATGCTAAGGTAAAAGGAATTACTTTTACTACTACTAATTTAGATATCTCCCATAAAATAATATATAAACTTGTGATATTATTACCAACCGACCAATCTGGCGGTATCCTGATTAAGTCAAATTAAGTCCAACCAGCCATTAAGGCGGTAATATTTGTCCATAACCAGCCATAAGGGCGGAACCAAAATAAAATTACCAACCGACCAATCTGGCGGTATCCTTGATTAGTCAGGTTTAAACCAGATTAAAATTAAATTACCAATCGACAAATATAGCGGTATCCTTTTCAAGTCAAATTTTAAATAGTGAATATATTATTTTTAAGGGAGATTAATCTAAATAGCAATAGTAAAAGAATTACCTTTCACCCTAGCTGGGGAAGTTACCTCCTCAATGAATAGTAAAAACTGTAAAAAGTAAGAAAGTAAATTACTATTATTACAAAACGTAATTAAAATTATTACAAAACTAAAAAATAAAAATTAAAACGAAACTTAGAGAGAGAAGAACTCCCTATTTACATCAAAGAAATGGGAGAGAATGGTACAACAAATTCTGAAATCTCGAGCTCAATTTATAGGCGCGGGTAAGCTTCCAGCGTCGCGACGCCAAGGGCTTTGGCGTCGCTACGCCAGAACAGTGAATCGTGGCATGCTCTCGGCTTGACACGTTGCGAGGCGGCTAAGAGGATAAGGCGACACGTGGCGAGGCGGCTAAGAGCTCAATTATTATGCTGACGTGGCGATGACGTGGCAAGGCGGCTGAGATCAATTGTCGGCACCGTAGGATTGCGACACGTGTCAAGGCGTGATTGGCTGATGATGACGTGGCATGTTGACTCGGTTGACCTTCTGACTTGGATGATGACGTGGCACGACGCGTGGCAGAGTTGACTCATTGACCGATGATGTGGCGATGACATGGATGACACGTGGCACACGTGGCAATTGTGAGTGTCGACACAATAGGATGATGACACGTGGCACGGCGCACGTTAGCATATCGGCTTTGATGGTGACACGTGGCACAGCGCATTTTAGCAAAGTCAAACTTCTCAAATTCTGATCGTTGACCCGGCACACGTTAGCAGATCTGGTGCATGTTAGGCGTCGCGACGCTTATGACTTGGGCGTCGCGACGCGGACAATTTTTCCTAAATGCCCTTTTTGCCAATTTTTCCTGTTTTGCTCCAAATCACCTCCAGAATGTCCTGAAACTTTATATATCTACAAAATAACACAAAACACATCAAAATATTCACATAACTCAAGAAAATATACAATATATTAGGTTAAATGAGTGGGAAATAGTGATAGATTTACCACTCATCAATCAGTACCTTATTTTTAGTTTGTGTGTTGTTTTTTATTTTTAGTCCAAATTTTTTTGAAAAATACAAAAAAATTGAAATTTTTTCAAAAATTACAAAAATATTTTGCGTTTTTGTGTTTTTATTTTGACTAAAAAGGTGTGAAATTGGTAAGAGATAGTTGAGTAAGGAGTTTCCACTCCTGAGACGTATCTCAAACCATTTTTTCGGAACAAGTTAGTTTTTGTTTATTTCCTTTTGAATTATTTAATTTGTAAATTCTCCATAATACTGACTAAAATAGATTTTCATATGCTCAGTTGGCAGGTATTATCAACATGCATGGTAACATACGGACATGAGCTATAATTGAAAAGTTTGTAATATTCAGTACTCTAGTTTAAATGGAGGAAGCATCTCAAAAAGCAATGGAGTAAAAAAAAACATCTGAGATCCGAGTTATTAAGTCTGTAAGGGTGTTTTAACACCTAGTGCCCTAAAGCCAACTGGTTTGGGAGTCACTGGCCCAAAGCTCGCTACATGGATCAAAGATGCTGCAAAAATATATATATCTGAAGTCTGAGTAATTAAGTTTGTAGGGGTGTCTTAACACCTGGTGCCCTAAAGCCAACTGTTTTGGGAACCACCGACCCAACACTCGCTACATAGATGGAAGGTATTGTATATAAATAAAAAAAAATCAGAAAAATTATTCCATTGCTACAAAAAATGTGAATTCTGATAAAACTTTAGGACAAAAATATTACTCTCTTATCAACTGCACTTATGACTGTAGTGGGCAAAAATGAGTTGATTAATATTTTGTTGGCTGTGTATATAGAGAATGGTAAATATAATCGGAGAATTTATTTATTCAGTAATTTAGAAAGAAACAAAACAATTAGTAACTTGGAGTAGAAGTTTCACCTGATTAGTCACTAACTTCTTTATTCTCTTTTCGCTTGTCTTTTGCTTTTGTGTGCATTAGTTTCACTACCTTTTTACTTTTGTACAAATGTTTGTGGGTATCATTGCTGTAAACCCTCACGAGACTACAACTCGTCCACTAGGGACATCTAGGGGTTTAAAGGCTTGTTGCATACGCTAAATGCAACCGTGATCCCTACGAAAGTGGCTAAGTTAATTTATTTTTATGTTATTTTATTCTGTGTTTTGCTCGATGACTAGCAAAATGTTAGGTTTGAGGGTGTGATGAGTGGTAAATATATCACTATTTCCCACTCATTAACCTAATATTTTGTATAGTTTCTCGATTTTTGTGAACGTTTTGATGTTTTATGTTATTTTTTTAGATAAATAAAGTTTGGGAAGCATTGGAAGTAATTTGGAGCCAAAACAGTGTGAAAAATGACGAAAAAAGGTATTTTGGTAATTCGGCGTCGCGACGTCTAAAGTACGCTGCATGCTAACTTGCGCCGGACATGTGGTCCAGTCAGAAGAAATTTGCTAAAATGCGCCAGATGCTAACATGCACCGACCATGCTAACGTGCACCTGACACGTGTCATCATCAGAACCAATCATGCTAAAATGCTCCTAGACACGTATCGCGGTTCTATAGTGCCGACACTCCGCGTGACACGTGTCACCTTATGAATGGACCGAATCATTGATGAATCATCTTCCGCCACGTGTCAAGATGTCATTGGACCAATCTTACCGCGTGCCACGTGTCGAAATCCTATTGGGCCGATGAAATCCGCGTCAACAATCAACAAGTCAAGCCGCGTGGACCAAGTCAACAAAGCCAGCGTCGCGACGCTAGATCCAGAAATTGCCTATAAATTGAGCTAATTTGCACATCATTTGGTGTGCTTTCCTTGGGATTCTTTTCCCTGATTTCATAGGAAGCATCTAGTTTTGTAAATTATTGTAATATTAAAATTATGTATTTTTATTTTTAGTTTTTATTACAGCTTTTTATTTATTTACTTTATGTTTTGTAGTTAAATTTCCGCTGGGGTAAAAGGTGAAAGCTTTAATATAATTATCTAGGTAAATCTCACTTAATTATAATTTATAAATTATAATTTAACCGGATTAATTAATGGCAGACTTTATTACCGCCTATATGGTCGGTCTAAATATAAATTACTTTACCGCCTATATGGCTGGTCTTTATGTGACAGATAATTACCGCTTATATGGCTGGTTTTAAATGTTTAACATTATTAATTCCTGAGAAAGCAGAACATAAATTAATTTATATATTATAGTAAGTGAGATTCCTAAATAAGAAATATTAAATGTGGATCCTCTAACCCCCAACATTTTATTTTATTCTAGGGAAGTGATGAAACACAATATTCACACTTAATAATTGATTATTTTTTTTATGGGTAATTCCTTAGTTTGTTTATTGAGTCTTAAGCTTAATGCTTCTTGTTGTCTGATCACCAATAAGATTGATGTGGTAAACTTAAAATGAACTAGACATATGGATTTTAGGTTTCAGCCTTAGATTCAATAGCCCACGATCTTCCTTGAGGATAGATAACCTTTTAATAGATTTCCTTACAGGATAGACATATACCTGTCGGGCGGGGGTAGCCATAATTGGAACTTAATCTTAATGAATCCAGGTATTTGGTTGACATAGACATATGGTTCAATTGGGTTATACTGGGTATTTGCGTCTGACCATCGACATAGGCTTTTGCATATTTTCGTGTTCCAGGTTAGCAAACTGATTTATTACACATAGATAAGAGAATCAATTCATCTTTATATTAATATTGTGTGGAGTCACAATCCTAAATCTTTGAGTCTTTTGTTATTTTCCTTAGTATTTTCTTTTGTGTCTTTAAGTATTTTATTTATCAAATCCACATAAAACCAACAAAAGAAATCATTCTCTTCTCCATATAATTAGATACATGTAAATAAATAGTATCAATAATTAATAACAACAGTAGGAATTAAGTCCTCGTGGGATCGATATTTTTATACTACTTGAACGATACTTGCGCTTGCGTTATACATGTGTGTTTTCGCCGGTCAGGAGACCCTTCACAATATTAAAACCAAATATTGTATTTGTTGACAACTGTTTTTCGTTTCAGGGGTAATTCAAGAAAAATTACTCTTCGAACAAACCTCCCCCAAGTAGTGAATTTATTTGGTTATTTGGGAACCAAAACAAACTTGGCAAGAAAATCAGAAAACACAGACAAAACCAAGGATTTAATGTGGTTCAACAGAATGGATATAACCTACGTCCACAGGAACAAAGGAAAACAAATTTTTATTGCTAGCTCGGGTCAGACTGAGCTCTTTATCTCTCACTTACACTAAGTTTTTTCTCTCTTCTTACAAATTGTGTGAATCCTAAAAAGTACTCCCTAAAAGAAGAATAACTCTTCAACCCCTTTATATAGCGTGTCTAGATCCACTGTTTCATCAATTCATGATGTCAGCCACGTTACCCTACTATCATTACCTAGGCTCATTTCCCCAATTATTCTACAAATAGTAGCTTTGTCATCTGACACAATCACTTTTTGCAATCTGAACCTCATTAATTCACCCCTTTTTCGTTTACTGCTACACACTCTCCCTATGTGTCAACCTGTATTCCAACCACTCATGTGGTTTCGTGTGTCAATGAATAAGCCTGAGGCCCTCTTCCATCCTATCAGTCGATGACTTACTTCTATTTCATCAACCATTGGGAGGCTCAAACTTCCTTTTAGGGCTTACGTCGCCCGTACATGAGAATAGTGCTACAACCCCGACCTATATCCCCAGGTCGGTGTACCAAGACGATGGACGTTATTCCTTGCTCATTTTACCAGGTTGGGTTATTTCCCTCACCTTCTCTTCAAAAGGGTCAAGCCAATATTAAGCTCATTGGTCGCTTTAGTTATGGGCATGTAGAAATATTGAGAAATAGATTCCATTGTTGGAAGTCTGAACTGTTATGATTTTCTTCTAGCTTGCACCTTCTTATGTTTCTTTATTTTTGATAAAGCTTACTCAGGTGTTTGTGACTGTGCCTCAATTGGCTTACTCCAAATATCACTCTCATTGTGACAAGCACAAAACATATCTCATGACGATCTCGGGCCAGTCTTCATCTGCATAGACATTGCCAAATTTGATCATTCTCATCGGGTCGATCTTCATCTGCGCTCGGGCTCTGGTCCTCTGTTCTGACTTACATCCTCACGAAGATCTTGGACTTTCATCTGTTAAGTGTCAAAAATCCATTCTATCCCTCTTTAGACTTCGGAGTTCCTCGGGGCTGAAAATCACCATCAACAGCATTCTTTAGTGAAACAAAAAAATTACAGTATGCATGGATAAATTTAGAAGTAGGTTGTCTTACGAAGGTGGTTTAGTAGTAGACGGACGAGGTCTTGTAGAAGGTTTGAAATCACCATCAACAATATTCTTTTGTTATGGAATTCGATGGATTTAGTCAAGGTAGTCTCTTATAGCTCTCACCACATATACTTTCTTTGTAGGGGGTTTATAAGGAATTACAAGATTAGCGCAGCGGAACGCGGAAAAACGATTTTTCCGATTTCAAAATTTTTTCTTATATTAATTAAATAAACATATTTATTTAATTAATCAATATTTAAAATCTGAAATTTTAACCCAAGAAATCATATTTCTTATAATTACCAAATTACCCTAAAGTTTTGTAAATTAATTATTTTGGTCATTAAAATGTCAAATACATATTTGATTGATTCCAAATCAATCCCAAAATAATTTATACATAATTTACAAAAAAACCAGAAACTTTTCCAGATTTACGAAACTACCCAATTTTTTCATAATTACCGAAACAGCCCACAATTTTTATTAATTATAATTTGGCCCAATTTGTTCAAAATACATCAAGATCAAATCCAATCAATCCCAAATTTGACATACATCAAATATACATCAAATTATATCATATATATGAAAATCCGTAAAATTTGAATGGGTTAAGAATCCTAATTTCATAAATTACTCAAATTGGGCAATTTACATTAAATTGACAAAATTCAGCACTTTAATCTTCCAATTACCACACCAATCAAGTCTCACCATCATGAAATTAATCAAGAACAATTCAGGTTAATTATGAATGGCTAATTAACTCTAAAATGACAACTTTAATTTTCTAATTAATTTATTAAGCTTAATTACAATAATAAGCAAATAAATTAATCATACATGCATAATATCATCAAACAAGCTTCCAACACATTTAAATTACATACTTAAGGAGTATAGAAAATTCTAAGCATAAAAAATTGAAGCCTAGACTCATGGAAACAATTTCCTAATTGAAGAAAGTTGGAAATTACTTACAAATCCAAGAGTTTGTTGATGAATTTCCTTTTTCCTTCAAACCTTACTTTGTAAAATATTTGTTGAAATTGTCTAAGTGTTGGAAAAATGAAACAAAACCATATTTGTATAATTTTCCCCTTTGGCCGATTTTACTAACAAAAAATAAACAATAATTCATTTATTTTTGTAACAATATCATTGGTCCACATTTTAACAAAACTAAAGATAACATTTACCTTTAATAAAGTTAACTAAAATGTGTGCCAATGATATCAAGCCAAATAAAAGATAAATCATTACATAAGATATTTATTTATTTATTTATTTAACTTAATTATTTAACATTTAAATAATTAAATAATTAAATACAAATATCCTAATATATGTATTATATTTACTTTAAATATTGAAATACATATATATTAATGATATATGTCAAATATCATAATTTGATATTTTATTAATGTGTATTTAATAAAATCAAGTATTAAATACAAATACACATTAATTCGGAAATGACCGTTAGGTCCCGATAACATGTATTTTTCATTTAACCGTTAAACGAGTTATAAATAATCAACATTATTCATAACAGTTGCCCTAGTACTCTACGGGTATATTTCATTAGTGAGACTCTCTAGATTCAAGCATATCCGTCACGAAATCAAATTTCGTGTCCATAATTCACCTACCCGTAAATTATGACGAACACGAATAAACTCTCTGAATCATACAGGTTGAGGTCACTGCATACGTATAATCCCTCCGTCACAGGTATCCAGATTATTCCAGAGATATAGATACAAACATCAAACCTCTATATAGATAATCACGTCGACGTTTCTATTAACAATCTCTCAAAAAAAATACTTAGAACTAATTTATACAGTGTACCACAGGCCCATGGATTTAACAGATTGCTAATTCCATATTGAATACTTATACTCTGTACACAGAGCTGACATATCATTTCTTAATACACACAGGATATCCTGAGCATCAGTCCACACCCAACGAACAGGCGGAGGTCTGATCTAAATAGATCAGTGACGTGATGATGAGTGGTATTTATATCACTATTTCTCACTCATTGAACCTTATATTTTGTATAGTTTCTTGAGTTTTGTGAATATTTTGATGTGTTTTGTGTTATTTTGTAGATAAATAAAGTTTCAGGACATTCTGGAGGTGAATTGGAGCAAAACAGGAAAAACTGGACAAAAAAGGCAAAATCGTCATTTAAGCGTCGCGACGCTGAAGCCTTGCGCATCGCGACGCCCAGAATGCGCTGGAATTGCTAACATGCGCCGTGGACACGTGGACCAATCAGAAAGTTTGCTAACGTGCGCCGCCTGCTAAAATGCGCCGATCATGCTATCTTGCGCCTGCCATGTGTCGCCATCACAACGGAGATACTAATGTGCGCCGGTGCCACGTGTCGAGATCTCACGATGCCGACAATCGCCCTTCACACGTCATCATGACGTAAGCAATGACGTCATGAACAGTGCCACGTCATCGGATAAAGATCTGATCTCTTAGCCGCCTCGCCACGTGTCAAGCCGTCATTGTGCCACGATTAACTGTAGCTGGCGTCGCGATGCGAAACTGTAACCAGCGTCGCGACGCTGGAACCTTATTCGCGCCTATAAATAGAGCTCGAAATTTCAGATTTCAGTGCACCTCTCCCTCCCACTTCTTTGATGTAATTAGGAAGTTCTTCACTCTCTAAGTTTCTTTTAATTTAGTTTTGTAATTTTTAATTACGTTCTGTAATAATAATAATTTACTTTCTTTATTTTACAATTTTTACTATTCACTATGAGGAGGTAACTTCCTTATGCTAGGGTGAAAGGTAATCTTTTACTATTACTATTTAGATTAATCTCCCTTAAAATAATATGTTTACTATTTAAAATATTGACTTAAAAAGGAATACCGCTATAATTGTCGGTTGGCTATTTAATTTAAACTGGTTAAACCTGACTAAGCAAGGATACCGCCAGATTGGTCGGTTGGTAATTAATTTTGGTTCCGCCTTATGGCTGGTTATTTTGGTTCCGCCTTTATGGCTGGTTTACTTTGGTTCCGCCTTTATGGCTGGTTTAACTTAAATTGACTTAATCAGGTTACCGCCTATATGGCTGGTTGGTAATAATCACAAGTTTTTATATTATTTTATGGGAGATATCTAAATAAGTAGTAGTATAATTAATTCCTTTTACCTTAACATTTTATTTTTATTTTACTTTTAAGCTTTTACTTTACTGCAATTACTTTTCAGCACTGTTACTTATGGCTTTTACTTTTAAGTTTTCATTAGCCCTAGCTATGTGTCATAACTAAGTTAGTTATCTAGGGTTGTGATGAATTTCAATATCACGGGTTTATAAGGGGTTAGATTATAATTTGGGTAATATAAAGATTTATTTATTGAGTCTTAATCTTAATGCATTTTTATTAATTGTCCACTAATAAAATTGATAAGGTAAACTTAAAATGAACTAGACATAGGGATTTTAGGTTTAAGACCTTAGACTCAATAGCCCACGATCTTCCTTGAGAATAGATAACCCTTTTAATAGATTTCCTTACAGGATATGAATATACCTGTCGGGCGGGGGTAGCCATAATTGGAACTTAATCTTAATGAATCTAGGTAATTTGGTTGACATAGACATATGGTTCAATTGGATTATACTAGGTATTTGTAATTGACCATCGGAAGAGGCTTTTACATAATTTAGTGTTCCAGGCTAATAAATCAATATTTTACCCAACTATAAGATAACCACTTCATCTTTAAATAATATTGGAATAAATCACAACCCTAGATAGTTTTTAATATTGAATTTTCTTAAAATCTACTTTCGAACAATTTTATTTACTTGTCTTTAAATTTAGAATCGTCGCCATTTCAAATCAATTAAAAAACCTGTTAGATACTAGTAATCACTTGACCTCATAAAAATTAATAGATAAGGTTTTAAGTCATCGTGGGATCGATACTTTTTATACTACTTGAACGATACGTACGCTTGCGTTATACGTGTGTGTTTACGCCGATCACGTGACTGCCATCTAAGTGTGGAGAATAACTCAGATATCCACAATGGTATCTCAAGTCAAAGAATCACTATGCTCACTCAACCCGAGAAGATTCTTATTGACGTTGGTGTATCATCCATTAAGAATCTTCAGTGAGTCGTTCAGTGTTTATCCGCTATAAACACCTACATGTCTATACGAGTCTCCAAGACTCATGATTCAATGAGAAACCATCGGAATCTAAGATTCCAATATACGACCTGTACCAGTCTTAACGGGTTTACTTTACTGACCAAGTAGTGTAAACCTTGACCGAGAACAATCTAAGAATGACAACGTCATGATACAACTCAATGTCAGTAGCGACGCTTTTGCAACAATATCATAACTAATCATTATAAGGTTGGTTACGTCTTTACCATATTAAAGAAGAAGTTTATATAAAAAAACTGTTCATTTTATTCATAATAAAATGTTACATAAGTATTTACAAGGAAATACATAATAAAATTGGCGCTCAAAGCACCAACCCTAACATTCTTATCTAAGGAAATGAGAGGCAAATGTGAAGATTCACTGAGATTTATAAGCATCGAGATGGAGGATAAAAAACACAATTGGAGTTTGATTAGAAGACTTACCTCATTTTTTTATTGTATTGGATTTGTGGAAGAGACTTCAATGAAATCCTCGACGAAGTTGAAAGGACGAAAGGAGAAGAGAGGGGTAAACAATCCATGATAAGATCCAAGAAGTGCTTGGGATTGTGATTTGAAAGATCTAGATTTTTCGGGGTACCCTTTTACTTAGTCCAATAGAAGATTTGGTTCGGATTTAATTGAGGAAACACTTGACATATTTCTAGGGAAAGAGAAGTGGAGGGATCAAAATCTAATACTAAGTGTGCAAAACCTAGATCACAAGGTTTCGGATCACAACCCTATGTTACTTAAGGAAAAAAGTAAATAGTGGAACCGGATTATTGATAATAGAAGAGACAGAAGGTTCCACTATGATGAGAGATGGTACCATCATGAGGATTATGGTAAATTTGTTATAGATTGTTGGCAGGTTCATGGTTCAAATCAAGAAATGAATGCACTGTACTAGAGGCATAACTTAGACATTCATGGGGATAGCCTACATGTCCTTTTGGATTCTATTAGCAAACCTCAAGATAACGTGAAAAAATAGAGTTACGCAGAATCAATCAACAAAAATAAGATGATTAAGCGGTAGAGAAAATAGTTGAAAAAAGCTAGACAATAAGGGGATCAATTTCTTCAAGGCAAAGAAATCACAAAACTAGAGAAGAAAATTGACTCATTCCTTCATATAGAAGAAGTGTATTGGAAACAAAGATTAAATGCTCATTAGCTTAAGGATGGAGATCGAAACACGAAGTGTTTCCATGCTTGTGCTTCTGAAAGAATAAGGAAAAACAAGATCAAAATGCTTCTACGCATGGAAGTTCAGTGGCTTGTGAAGGAATATGATATGGAGGTAGAAATTTGTGTTCTTCCATAACTTAAATTCAAGTTGCGCTCAAAGGTTTAAATTACAGAATTTCTAAATAGATGAACTCTATTATGGTTGCTATTTTTACTGATATGCAAGTTAATGAAGCCTTAAATGCCATGTTCCCAACAAAATCATCAGGGCAAGATGGGTTAACAGCCGATTTTTTAGAAGCATTAGAAGGCTGTGGGAGGCTTAGTGACAAAGATGTATCTCGATGCCTTGAACAACCACTATGATATCTCAAATATCAACCAAACCCTGATAGCTTTGATCCCCAAAACTAATCACCCCAAAACCATAACAGAATCATAGTCGAGTGTGTTGCAAATAGACTCAAGGGTGTTATTAAGGAGATTATATCTAAAAATTAAAGTGCTTTCATCTCAAATAGGTTGATATCAGACAACATAATCATATGGTATGAATGTTTGCCTAAAGTGAGATAGAGAAAACATTGGAAGCATGGACCAATGGCCCGCAAGTTGGATATCAGCAAAGCTTATGACAGAAGTAAATGGGACTTTCTTGACAAGGTGATAGAAAAGATCGATTTCTCTGAGAATTGGAGGAAAATGATTAACAATTATAGAATATAGGATTAAGGTATCCCCAATCTTTTCATCATTTGTGCATAAGTTTTTACGGGTTTGCTGAATTATGCCGAGAGGGAAGGCCAGATTAGTGGGCTAAGGTTTAAAACAAATCTAACAATCTCTCACTTGTTGTTCGTAGATGATAGCTTAGTATTTTCTAAAGCCACAGTTGAGGATTGCCAAAAGTTAAAGGATCTCTTCAAATGTTACACAAGTGCCACGGGGTAAATTTTCAACAGAAGTCATCAGTTTTTTCAGCACTAATACCAGTGTCGTAACCTCTAATTCGATTAAAGGTATTCTAGGGCTGAATTCGACATCATATCATGAGAAGTATTTGGGTGTCCTCTCTATAGTCAGAAGAAATAAAAGAGCTTTGTTTGCTGACATTAAAAATAGGATTTGGGAAAGATTAACAAGTTACATGCGAAGTGGTTCTTTTATGAGGATAAAGAAGTATTGATAAAGGTGGTTGCCCAAGACATTCTCTCGTCAGATCTGATAATGAACACGCGTGAGGGTGTTTGGAGGTGGAGACGTGGCGGCACGTGGGCACGCTTGCGAGCATGTCTAGCAGAGTCACAGCGGTGGACCAATGTCGTTGGATTCGTCTCATCGAGAGGATTATCCAGATGTGATCACTCGAGGAAAACGGTGATCGAACGATGTCGATCTAGGTACTTTCTCTCTCTAGTTGTTTCTCTCTATTGGTTTCGTTTCTCTCTCAAAATGCTCCTTGGAAATGCTCTCAATTTTCTCTTTACTCAAAACTAAAACACTCTCTTCACCATCTCATTGGATTCAACTTAAAGCACATAAAAACTAAATTAATATAGGGTTGTTTAATAATAGGAAGTGGTTGTGGGTTAGTTGAATTAGGGTGGGAGAGGTTGTGTTTGTTTCCTTTTCTTTTAGGAAACAATGAGACATATTTGGTGATAAGAGTGTGATTGTATAGGGGATTAAGAAAAAAATCCAATTTAGGTTGGTTATGAGAATTTTGATAATATTTGGTATTACAATTAAGTAAACAACTTATTCTGATTCCGATTTACCATTCACATACTGATTTCATCTCATTCCAATTACGAGTACGTAAACGCACCATAAGTGTTGTTTGTTTTATTTACTTTAACTTTCAGTGTTCCCAAATTAATAAATTAAGTTTAAAAATAAATATTTATTTTCATTATTTTTTCTTATTAATTATTTATAACATGTGGATACAAATTATCAAAATAAAATATGAGATACAAATAGTAAAACATTATTGAGAAATATAATTATATATGACTATAAATGATACAACTTACAACCTTTTATCTTTAAAATTAAATTTACAAATTAAAAAAAACTACTTTGACGTAATGAACAGTCATTGCTTCATCTTTGACATAGAGTTTAGCACATGGTTGCTCGCGCTCAATAGCGTGCCATTAAGATGCTCTAATGAAGGCAAAAGCAGTAAGAATGTAGGTGTACTTTCCACCTTTTTCATTTGCCTAATGAAGGGGAAAGTATTCATAATGTTAATGTTGAAGAAGCCAGAGCAATGCATTCCTCAACTATAGATATATATCCCAGTTTTAGACGGGGTGAAACCAATGATGGTGATATATTTTTAGTCGCTAGTGTGTCAACACCATCTAGATTAGCAGATAGTGCCAAGGGGGAGACAGTTGCAGTTGAAATGGATAATGCAAATATGGAGGAGAGGCTAGAGTCATCATCTTCACAAGAAGGGAAAATCAACAATATATGACAGCAGGCTCTTTGATGGCTGACAATAAAGTTTTATTAAAAAAGACGCGGTGCTCAGTTAGCTTTTCATAGCTCAAAGAGATTGTAACTTGTAAAGGGGGCTTAGGGATGTTGAGTTTAGGTTTCTACTCCAGTTCAAGAGGATCAGGTAATGCCGAGCAGAGGATTGATAGTTTGGTCATACTTAAGTATCATGGTCGAGATACGATTGAGAGACTGAAGAAAAGTTATATCTTATAATTTTTAGAAATGATGTCTTTCATTCGCATGGAGGAAAACGAATCTTGTCTCTATGATAATGAGAAGCTGTCAATGGAGTTAACTGAAGGAAGAAGTTTGATAGAAGCTCTGAACGTAGAAAATTCAGACTTAAGTGGGATTCATGCTCAGGTGACAGAGGAGAGAAAAATGCTTGAAGAAATAAGGATTCTCTTACAGGTCAGAATGAGAAAATATTGGTTATATGTCGTAGATCCAATATGGACAAATATGTAATTTTATATTATTGTATTGATTAATAAAATGTGACAGTTTATCTATAAGTATTATTTATAAATAATTTTGACTACTTGTAAAATAAAGTCCTTAAAATGACGATTATAAGAATTAAATTAAGTTTAATTTATGAGATCCAGTCATTTTTAAATATTCTCGATCGTAGGATTATCAGCATTAGGACATTGATAAATCCAGTTTAGATCGGCATATGTTATGTCTGCTTCTTTGTCGAAGGAAGATAGTTGATCTCATAAGCTATTAGTAAATGTGTTCAATTAGTGTAACATATGGATGCTTGTTGGAGAATAAGTATATCGAATTGACCTGCTTGAGAACCCATATGGAGTGTTATCCACATGTCTATGAGATTTCTCTTTCTAACGATAATATGAATGATCCTTAGACTTGAGATTTCCATGATATCTTGTATATGGATCTTATATGTTTTGACATTACACCTCTGTAGTCTATAGCGAGATTGCGCATAGGGTCATGATTGGACAATATGAAAAACATACGAAGGTAGGGAGGGACCGATAAAGGATTCGCCGCTCTGGATAACATATAATCGATATCCCAATAGGCACACTTTGACATGAGTGATAATATAAGTCCATGGCGAGTTCTGAAAGGAGTTTCAGAAACTCTCTCTATATATATATATATATATTATCAGTTTAAGTCAATTTTCTAAAAGCCATAATATAATAGAGTAGATATTTTCCATACTTTAGAATCATTGGCGGGATATGTATGAGGCGAAAGGATTGAATCATACGGTAATCGTATACGGAATAAGTTTCACTAAATTTAGTATTCTTTCTTAATTGTGGGTCATGATGTATTGTTAGATGCCGCTCTTGATTTATGGAAATTAGTTTCTTAATTAAGGAGTTAATTGGGGATGAATTAATTAGATTAATTTATCTAGACTTATGAAGACTATAACTATCTCCATTGCTAACATAAGAAAGAACCTAATGAGTCACACACTTTAAAATATTGAGGAGTTAATGATAAATTATGTAGATTTAAATTTTAGGACTTAAATGTTAAGTTCTTAAACTTTGGGATAAATTCGTAATTTCAAAAATTATGGATAAAAATGGAATCCTGAAAATTTTTGGGCCAAAGTGTAAATCTAGAAATTAGGGACTGTCTCGTAATTTTCAAAAGTGCAGAGATCGTTTTGAAATTTCCAAAAGTATAGGGGGGAAATATAATTAAGCAAAGTATTTGTATTAAATTGTAATTTCATATTTATAGTATCCTAATTTGATTAGGATTGATAAATTTAATTTAATTTTTTCTTTTAATTAAAAAAATGAAAATAATTATTTTATTTAGGGTGAATTATGATTCCTATTTTAATAGGATTAAATCTTATCCCTATTTAAATAATCTTAATTTGATTGGGATAAAAACAACTCAATGCTAAAATCTATAAATACATTTATGGTGTGTTTACTTGAGGGTAATGAGAATGGAGGAATGAGAATCATTTCCATTAATATTGTTTACTTCCTAAAATTGAATAAAAATGGGAATGTGAATGAGAGTGGGGCCCACAAATTTGGGAATGTCCCACCACCCCATGGGAATGAGATTCTCATTCCCATTATTGATGGGAAATTACAATATTAACCCTAATATAATTAATTAATATTAATTTCTAAATAATAAATAAAATGTATTAATAATTAATCAATAATTAATAAAAAAATAATATTTACTATTTTAATAAAATAATAATTTAATAAAAGAATATATTAATATTTACTTAATTTAATACATTAATAATTAATTAATAAAGTAATAATTAATACTTAATTTATAAATAATAAATAAAATAAATAATAAATAATAATAAAATAATATTTAACTTTTTAATAAAATAATAATTTAATATTTAGTAATTTAATACATTAATAATTAATTAATAAAGTAATAATTAATTAATACTTAAATAATAAATAAAAATTATTAATCAATAATTAATAATAAAATAATATTTAATATTTTAATAAAAGAATAATTTAACATTGAGGAATTTAATACATCAAAAATTAATAATAATTAATAAATAATAAATTAATATATAATTATAATTAATGGTATTTTTGTAACTTTTTAACAATTCATTCCGATTACTGGACAATGTAAACACATTAATGGTAATATTGCTTCATTCCGATTCTGATTCCTACAGTTAAGTAAACAACTTATTCTGATTCCGATTTACCATTCTCATTCCAGCTCATTCTGATTCCATTTCATTCCGATTCCATCGCATTCCGATTACGAGTACGTAAACGCACCATTATTGTGCTAGCCATTCAAGTAAGAACAAGTTTGGTGAGAAACTTGGCAAAAACGTGAGCTTGGTGAGAGAGAAATAAATTTGATTTATTTCAAAAGGAATTTTCTTTTAATGAAAAGTAAAATTTTTTATATTTCTAAAATTCCATAAACCCTAAAATAAATCTATTTTCTTAAGTTAGCACTAAAGAAAAGACTATATCTGCTTTGTGCGGATACTATTGGAGATCAAACGTGTGAGTGACTCTGAAGATTATACGAGAAGCGATTCGATGATTGTTTAAAGGCTTAAGGTAATTTCTTTATTTGTGATTTCAAATATAAATAATATCATGAAGCATGAAAATTAATAGAGATCGAAAATTAAATTTAAAATTGAAGAATTTAATTTTCCGCCCCATGCTAAATTTCCTTCCTACCGAAAATGAGTATGAAATTGACAGACTGAAAGGGTTTGGTGGCATCTCTACAGGATGAATATGCTGAATTAAACGGGAGCCTTGCTTCAGTAACAGAGGAAAGAAAGAAGCTTGAAGAAGAAAAGGAGTCTCTTGCCGGTAAGAATGACAAAATGTCTATGGAATTGACTGAAAGTAAGGGTTTGGTGGCAGTTCTGCAGGCTGAAATGCTGAATTAAAAGGCAGCGTTGCTTTGATAATGGAGGAGAGAGAGAAGCTTGAAGAAGAAAAGTAGTCTTTTGCTACTGAGAATGAGAGAATGTCAATGGAATTGACTGAAAGTAAGGGTTTGGTAACAGAGGTGAGAAAGAAACTTGAAGAAGAAAAGGAATCTCTTGCCTTGGTGATTGAGAAAAGATCCATGGAGTTGACTGCTTGTAAGGGTCTGTTGGCAGCTTTGCAGGTTGAAAATGCTAACTTAAATGGGAGCCTCGCTTTGATAACAGAAGAGAGGAAGAAGCTTGGAGAATATTTTGTTCAAGAAAATAAGAGATTTGTCTAATGAGCTTCTTGTTTACCAACAGAAGTTTCCTACTGAAAATGGGGCACTTTGGCAAGATGGTGGCATTTGCTATCCTATATTGGGGAAACCCTCATCTGATGGCCCTGTTGGAGGGCCATCACGTGAGCTGCGGGAAGTTTTTGATGATTATTCTGTGTTGTCAGTCTTAAAAGGACACTTAGAGGAGGCAGAAAGCATACAGCAGGACCTTGAAAAGGGTGCTGAAAAGATGCACTTTGAGTCAACTTCTTTTATTTCTGGTGGTAACGCTTCTTCAGCTGGGGTATCCAAATTCCAAATTGATTCAAGCATTTGAGTCAATGGTGCATTATGATGAACATGGGACAGATTGAAGGCTGTGGCTGAAGATCTATCACCATCAGAAGCATTTATGTCCATAAAAGAGCAAACAGGGAAATTGAGGGCACTGATTCAGCAGTTTCACTCGGATGCTGAGAATTCTAAAGAGGAGATTAGAGAAATTTCTGATGTCGCAGTCAGGAAGTTCAAAGTTGAATATGAAGCTTTGAAGGAGCACAGTGACAATTTAGAAGCAACGAGCATTGAGTTTGGAGTTCTGTATGAAGCTGTAAAGCAACATGCATCTGGAGTTGAGGACTATAAACAACGAGTCCTTGGTCTGAAATCCGAATATCCTGAAGTTGGTGAAAAATTAGGCGAGTACCAGTCAAGAGTTAGTGAATTGCTGCCGAGTGTTGTTGGATGATAAAAAGACTTATGAATTGGTTTTCAGATCCTAAGTTTATGGGTCGGGCTCAGGTCATGCTTTGATAAGAGTTATGCTCAGAACAGTTAGTCTAGCAAAGTGCTTTTGGGCAGAAGTAGTTCATACAACATGCTATGTTGTAAATAGATCTCCATCAACAACAAATTATTTAAGAATGGCAACGGGCCGGGCCGGGCCCGGTCTTTCATAAGCCCGGCCAGGAAAATTTTGGCCCGTACCCGGGAAAAGCCCGGTTCGGGCATCTTCCGGGCTCGGGCTTTATTCGGCCCGTTTTAAAAAAAATAAAAATAAAATTGAATTTAAAATTAAGCACATACAAATACAAAATAGAGACCATTTGTTTCAAGATAATTCACAAATACATTAAAAATTTAGTCTATAAACTAACATTTCAAATGCTACAAAGTACAAATAATAAGTAAAAATTTTTAAAAATTTTTTTTAGCCCGACTCGGGCTTCTAAAACTACGGCCCTGCCCGGGATTTTTTGATCCCTGCCGGGCCGGATCTGGCCCAGGTTTTTCTATCATCCTTAAAATTATTTGAAGACACCGATGGAGATATGGAGCGGAAAGCTAACTGATTACTAATATATTCACATTTTTTGTTGTCCTGTATTCGTGATGTACAACGCTAAAGAAAGAACAAAGCTAACTCCAAAATCTAGAAAATGTATTTTCTTAGGTTATGCTGATGGAGTAAAGGGGTATCGCTTATGAGATCCCACTACCCACAATATCATCATCAACATGGATGAGAATTTGCAAAAGATCAACTGCAGAAATAAGAAATGATAGCACTTCAAAAGAAAATACATAGAGTATAACGGTACTAGTGGAAAATAATCCAGAACAAGAAAATTCAGATTCTTCTGAAGTAACACCAGAGCATGAGGTACCGGAACCAATAGAATTTGAAGCTTCTGAAGTTCGCCGATCAACTCGAGAGATAAGACCTCCAAGTTGGCACTTAGAGTATGTTACAGAGAGTAACATTGCATATTGTCTTCTAGTACCATTACCACGTGGAAGAAAAACTATTTGTAATAAATGGCTCTATAAGATCAAACGAGATAGTAATAATCAAGTGGAGCGGTATCATGCATGATTGGTGGTAAAATAATATGCTCAGGAAGAATGGATTGATTTCAACGAGATATTTTATCTAGTGATTCGACTTACAATAGTCAGAGTATTCTTGATTATGTGTATTATTTTTTACCTACATCTGGAACAGTTGGATGTAAGAACTGTATTTCTTCATGGTGAACTTGAAGAAGAAATTTATATACTCCAACCAGAAGGTTTTGCTGAAATAGACAATGAGAACTTGGTTTGCAGGTTGAACAAATCTCTATATGGTCTCAAACAAGCACCGAGATATTGGTATCAGAGATTTGATTTCTTCATTATTTGCCTTGAGTACAACAGACTCAGTTCATACCATTGTACATATTATAAGAGGTTTGGAAATAATGACTTTATTATTTTGTTGTTCTATGTGGACCACATATTGGTAATAGGCCCTAACAAATATCACGTTCAAGAATTAAAGGCACAGTTAGCTAGGGAGTTTGACATGAAGGATCTGGGACCATCAAACAAGATTCTAGGGATGCAAATACACCGAGACAAAAATAACATGAAGATTTGGCTTTCTCAGAAAAATTACTTGAAGAAAATCTTATTGCGGTTTGATATGGAAGATTGTAAGCCAATTTCTACCTCACTTCCTGTTAATTTCAAGTTATCCTATTTTATGTGTCCTAGCAATGAATTTGAGAGGAATGAGATGTCTCGAGTACCGTATGCACCAGCAGTGAGAAGCTTAATGTACGCCATGATTTGTACAAGACCAGACATTACACAAGCAGTGGGAGAAGTTAGTCGTTTTATGGCGAATCTTGGTAGGGAGCATTGAAATGCTATTAAGACGATCCTTAGATATATCTAAGGAACCTCAGATGCTGCATTATGTTATGGAGGATCATAATTAGTTGTTAGAGGCTTCGTGGATTCAGATTTTGCAGGAGATTTTGACAAAAGAAAATCCACTACAGGTTATATATTTGTACTTGCAGGAGGAGCAGTGAGCTGGGTATGATTCAGATTTTGCAGGAGATCTTGACAAAATAAAATCCACTACAGGTTATGTATTTGTACTTGCAGGAGGAGCAGTGAGCTGGGTATCCAAGTTACAAAGTTTTGTGGCTTTGTTTACAACAGAAGCTTAATACATGGCAGCTACATAAGCCTGCAAGAAAGCTATTTGGTTTCGAAGGTTATTGGAGGAGCTCAGACATAAACAAAAGAAGATTCATTTATTTTGTGACAGTCAGAGTGCTTTGTATATTGCAAAGAATCAAGTCTTTCATTCAAGAACAAAGCATTTATAGGTACATTACCAATTTATTCGTGAAGTAGTGGAAGAATGCAGTGTGGACTTGTTGAATGTGTTGGAGTTGGTGTTTGGGGTGCCAATTTGAATTGTACATTTTATTATTTATTAATAAAATAACTATATTTTACTAGTTGGTGTTTAAACCTAATGTACCATGAGCTTTAGAAGGTCGTATAGACATGTGGGTATTAGTTGGACCGAATACTGATTGACTTATAGGTGATTCCTAATAATTGGAAGTACAAACCACCGTCAATAGGAATCTCCTCGAGTCGAGTAACATATGTCATCATTTGACTATATGATACATTGATTTTGTGTGAGATCTTCCACACTTTGATGCCATGTATGTCAAAAACCTTTCATGGTATGGCCTCTAGATATTCGTTGGGTGTGGACCGATACACTCTGTAATCAAGTGCGAAGCAAGATAATATATGTCGGCCCGTATGTGTACTATATGGGTTTAGGTATCCATGTGAGCAAAGTCATGATTCTTAAAACTTTGGCCAAAGTCGATCACTTAGGGTAGATCGCATCAGTTATGAAGAATCGTGGACATGTCGACATGAGATGTGCGCCTCGAAAACTTGACGGTGTATTCTATGTTTCCTCAGTACAACTCAGATAGCCTACAATGAAGGGATTGTTAAACATATGTGATGACCTTGACTTGTATAGTTCAGAAAGATCGTTCATGTTCTTCGCGAATTCGGAAGTGGCCGAATTGCGTATATATTAGCTAGGCTTATATGACGAACGTGTCTGAACTTAGAGAGCCCTAATATGAAGTGTACTCATTAAGTATTTGGGTAACCGATTAATTTTGATAAAAGATAATATTCGATATTATAATTATCAACTAAGATAAATCAAGTGTTATTGGATAACACTGATTATTTACTTTGACCTAATTGGATTAATTCAATATTTAAACAAGGACTTTTTCGTAATTTCATAAATATATCTACCATTTGAGGATATTATGATAATTGCAAGTTTGTAATTATATGTGTTTTTGTCTTGATTTAATTGGATTAAATCAAAGTGGAAGACATGTAACTAATCCATTAATTAAGATTTGTCTTGATTTAATTGGATTAAATCAAAGTGGTAGACAAATGTGATTAGTCACACCTAATTATACATTAGATTAAGCCCACATAAAAGTTGATAAAAACTTTTATTAATTAAAATTTTCCTAAGTTTTGCTATAAATAACAAGCTTGAGCAATGATTTTAATAAAGCTTAAGAAAGCTAAATACAAGTAATTCTTGAAGAAATTAGCCTAGAGAATAGACGTGTTTAGAGAAGCTTTGGAAGATCTCGACAACATTTCAACAATGAGGAATCAAGATTAGATCTTGGAGTGAAACTTACTTGCATTGGAATCAAGATTGGATCTTGGAGTCAAGCTTGTTAATCCTTGAAAGTTCTTCAACCATTTCAATAAAGGAAAAGTAGATTGGATCTTGAATCAAGCTTAATCGGTAAGTTTGAACTTCTCTTAAGATATGTTCTTCATTAGTTACTTTTTCATTAGTGAGACATATAGTGATGAATTATGTATTGGATGCATGATAAAATAGTTTAAAGTTGAAATAAGGCTAATAAATTGTGTTAGGATGCTTTGGAAGTATAAACACAATATGCTTGTTAATTAGGTCAAAGATATTCATGTTGGATATGAAACAATTAATAAGAGTTTAGAACTTCTAGATTAAAGCTTAGAGTTATGGCTATCATTCTAGAATAATTTGACCACCTTTGGGTGAACTAGAATTGTTCATGAGACATTTCATAGTCGGATTTTAAATTGGTTTGTATTTTGATTCAAATAAATGCATATATGTATTTAAAATACATGTATGTTAGTTGTATAACATGTGCTGTGGTTGATTTTGATGTTAAAATTGGTTTTAAAGTGTATTTAAATGATACCAGAAAATTGGAAGTGTTTAGGATTGATTTGAAGGTTGAAATTGCTCACTGCCTAGGGGAGAGTCGCGACAATGAGCATCAGACCTCCCAGCGTCACGACTCTCACTCTTGCGCTTTGCGACGCCGGAGAGTTCAACTCTCGGAGCTGCTCTCGCACTTTGGAGCGTCGCGACTCCCAACTTCCGCATCGCGACACCGAGAGCTGATGAAAACTAAAACTTCATTTTCTCTGTTCCGGAGCATCCGGACTCCGATTTGGTCCTCGTTTTTGTTGGGATCAAATCAGATAGGCGTATCGAAATGAGCACAGTTTGGGCGAAATCGTAGTTTAAAATTTTTAAACTTACGAATAAATTATTCAATATCCAATATTGATAATTCATTCATATTTCACCTAAACATATTTATTCGATATCATATAATGACATAAATAATATAGAAACATCGCGAAACCTTTGTGAAAATGTTTTTCCGTAAAATAACATAAAACGCGTTTCCGGCCGAACCGACCGACCGACCAATGCACATGGGTACTGCCCCAGGTTAGCCCAAAAATATTTGGACAGTTCGTGGACTGCCCGAATAGTGCCCAGTTCACTGTTTCGGTAGTCGTTACCTGGTAACGCCGTTTTTCGCTGTTTTCGCGTATTTTCACTCCGAAATAATTTTCGATAAATATTTTTCTTGAGAAATTAAAATAAACCAATTTATTCTAATTAATAAATAAAAAAAAACTGAATTTTTATCTGAAAAATCAGATTTATCATTAATTGTCGTGAGACCCATAAACTTTACATTTTGATCATTTTGGTCCTTAAATTGTCAAATACATATTTAAGTGATTCCAAATCAATCCCAAAATGATTTATACATGTCTAATACATGAATTTACAATTTGCAACAAAAAATCCAGAAATTTTCCAGAATTGCCGAAACAGCCACTAAATTTTAATTAATTGCAATTTGGCCCAATTTGTTAAAAACACATCAAGATCAAATCCAATCAATCCCAAATTTAATATACATCAAATTACATCACATATATGAAAAGACCCAAAATTGGATTGGGTTAAGAACCCTAGTTTCTCAAATTACACCAATTGCATAATTTACACTAAATTGATAAAATTCAACATTTTAATCAATCCAATACCACACCAATCAAGTCTCACCATCATGAAACAACTCAAGAACAATTCTAGGTTATTTATGAATGGCTAAGAAACTCTAGAATGACAACTTGATTACTAATTAATCAAAAGAATGCTTAATAACTAATTATAAACATATTTTGTTCATACACACATGCAACATTTTTCCAACAAGTTCCAATCAATTAATTTACATAAGTAAAGAGTGGAGAAAATTTTAAGCAACACATATTGAAGCTTAGAAACATAGAAACAATTTTCATGTTGAAGAAAATAAGAAATTACTTACAAAATCAAAATTTTCCCAAGTTTTTCCCTTTTGTTCTTCAACTTTCTCTCAAACTTTTCTTAGTAAAATATATTGTAACTTGTGTTCTAAAACAAAAAAAAATGAAAAAAAAAAAAAATTTATATTCCTTTTTTTGTTATGGACGAAATTGGTGAAAAAAATAAATATCAAATATTTAATTTTTGTTTCAATTTGATTTGTTAAAGTTTACTTGTTCAATTTGATAACCTTTATCAAAAAGTGAATCAACAAGTGAACCAACCAAATCATGCCATTTCCTAACATTAATCATGGCAAAGATATTTAATTTTCAATTAACTTAATTATTTAACAATTTAACAATTAAATAATTAAATACAAATATCTTAAATATATGTATTATATTTACATTAAATATCTCAAATACATATATTAATTATATATGTCAAATATCTCAATTTGATAATTAATTAATGTGTATTTAATAATATCAAATATTAAATACAAATACACATTAATTAGGAAATGACAATTAGGTCCATTCGCATGTATTTTTCGTTTAACCGTTAAGCGAGTTATAAATAATCAGTATTATTCATAATAGTTGCCCTAGTGCTCTACGAGTATATGTCATTAGTGAGACTCTCTAGATTCAGGCATATCCGTCACAAAATCTAATTTCGTGTCCATAATTCACTCACCCATAAATTATGATGACCACAGATAAACTCGCTGAATCATACAAGTCGAGGTCACTGCATACGTATAATCCATCTGTCACAGGTATCTAGATTATCCCAGAGATATAGATATAAACGGTAAATCTCTATAGGTATAATCGCGTCGAAGTATCTATTAGCAATCTTCTAAATAACACTCGGAACTTACTTCCGAAGTATACCACAGCCATGGATTTAACAGACTGCTAATCATATAATGAATACTTATGCCCTGTACACATGACTGACGGATCTTATCTTGATACACAGAGGATATCATGAACATGAGTCCACACCCAACGAATAGGCGGAGGTCTGATCTAAATAGATCGGTGACGTGACTGCCATCTAAGTGTGGAGGATAACTCATATATCCACAGTGTTATCTCAAGTCAAAGAATCACTATGCTACTCAACCCAAGAAGATTCATATTGACGTTGGTGTACCATCTATTAGGTAATCTTCGGTGAGTCGTTCAGTGTTTATCAAATAAACACTTACACGTCTATATATGAGTCTCTCAAGACTCATGGTTCATTGGGATAAACCATCGGACCAAGTCCGATATACGACATGTACTGGTCTCAGTAGATTTTACTAACTGACCAGTGTCAGTAAATCTTGACCAGGAACTTAATTTGATAATATATTTCTAGTAGTGACGCTTCCCAATGTCAATTACAAGCTACGTTGTAATTGCGCACTACATTATATATTATGGGGTCTTTTCTAATATTTATATATCACTAAACATGATTTAGTTTCAATCTAACGAATTAGATCGAATATATATAATAAAAGACAAGAGGTGCTACCATAAATAAGTAATATTATGGGAAAAAAGGTATTGCTCGTATTTATGAATCAGATATAAATACGATCTGGATTGGCGCTCCGAGCACCAACCCTAACAATTTCTCCCACTTGCTCTAGTGCCAATCCACAGTATCATATACACATCTTAATGTGTATCACATACGCATGGCTCTCAAGAACTCACCTAGCGCTCAAAAGGTAGGCAACAACAAGTAAGCCTGTTATGACATATTGAGTTTGTCAAACAGACCCAATTGTTTCCTTTAGCCAGCATCATTCATATTTTTGTAGAAACTAAGTTCTACATCAATATGACTCAGATGCCACATCAACATTGTGCTTTAGCTACTAAGTTGTCTAAGTATTTACGGATCAAATCCAAAATATTATGTAGATAACCGCAAACAAAACATTAATTGCAAACCTCTAATCTACAAGGTCACTTTGCAACTTCATAAGTCAATACTTCATAAGTTGCAACTAATTCCACTCATACAGTAGAATCATCCGTGACACTCTCACTGCATCTTTTCTGACTCTTTATGATGTAGACTGTCTAACGTCATAACTAGACTCAAAACTAATCTGACCCTAATGGTTGCGAACTTTATTCTCCATTAATTAGAAAATCGTTCTTAATATCTCAAAAATGATAAGGAACATGTTTCAAGACACATCTTATGGTCTAGAGAATATCAAAATAACTCGTAACAATTACGATTAAATTGATATCTCTAATCGAACTCAATATAGTATTCATTATGCCATCATCCTATGATGCATAATATTGATTAGACATTCTAATCAATATCTCTTTCGAAAAAGGAATCATCATTTATGAAATATGAATACTATCATAAGACATACACTAACTGTCAAATAGTTATACTAACTATCATACATATAGTATTGTTGTGTCATTTATTAAATCATATCTAATGTACGATTAATATGAGTATCTCATAAGTCTCTTAGTTTTATATCATTTATAAAACTTTATATCAAATATAATAGTGACCGATCACATTGCTTTCACGGAGAAAATAAGACTGAGGTAAACCTTTTTACCTCATAAACATCTCATTATTACATTAATAATGATAATGTCATTATGATGTAAAATACTAGAAAGAAATTTGCACGCTCCTACTAACCCTTCTATTTCATATGTATTATCTATGCTTTGATAAAATCAGATAATCTGAATGATATCAAAATCAAAAAACACAAATTTCCAGAAAACTCATTTGAGTCTACAATATGCTTTATAAGCTAATATGATAAATTGTAATCTTAGCAAAATACAAACTCCAGGGCCATTCCAAAACGAACTCTTCAAACTAAGAAATCACAATGGATCTCTTATCTGAAGAAACCATTCAGAAATGCCACTTTGTATTCTTTAGCTAAAATGTACAATTTGATATCATCATTAACCAAAAGATCTTAAATTATTCAACCAGTGCGACTAGAGACAAGTTTCCTCAGAATCTACAATGCATCGCTGAGTATAACTTTTCTCACTGTCTTACTATAAAGGTCAAATCTTTAATAAGCTCACTGTGCTTTTGCTACGTAAATCATTTGTACATTTTATGAACGATTCATAATAAAAGCTCAATCAAGTTCCAAACTTGATCGTAGTAAGCTATGAACAATCTTAGATCTATGGTTTAATGCTAATTTCTGGAATCGATATCAAATATCGTTCCTACTATAAGTTATAGGATAACTTTCTTCGATAAGAAAACAAAAGAACCATTAAGTATCAAATACTTTGCGAATGATTCTGACATCATATTTCACTTATATGGAAGTAATTAAAGGGTATTTTCATCTTATTAATTTTGTAGTTCCATTTATAGTTTATCACTCTAACATTTGACTTCAGTAAGTCAAAGTCTTTTCTACAATGGTCAACATCCGATGTTACACACTAAGTAATAAAATAATTTTATTACTCGGGATCGTAGAAAAGATATTCTATCAAATAGAATACAATATTCTATTAAATATAATAAATGATAAACTTATACTCGTACTTTCAAGGCGCAAGTACTATCGATTATATAACCATTATACAAAAGAAATATTCAAATCTCAAACATTTCAAGATTCAAATTTTCTACTTATACATATCATATATGTAACTATAGAAACTAATGGAACCTAAATTAAAAGGATGAATTAGTGTTACTGGAGCATATCCCCAAGAGTATTGAAACTAATTCGGTAACACTCAATATCAAACGAATCAAATCATATATAAGATTCGATTATTCCCACTTACCAATTCCATCAATATGGAATAATGAAAGAATTATATTGAGTAAGAATCATATCATTGAATAACCTTAGAACTAATTGCCTTAAATTCATATGTTTGATCATATCAAACATCTTTGAACAATTCAAAGACTCACAGTGAATTTCAAAGATATTGTTTTCAAAACTTCAGATCGAATATTTTTGAACTAGTCAAAATATTCTATTTGTGTTTCATCAGAAAGACGTAACTAAGTTATGGCGATCCATTGACTAAGTTACGAAGTAAAGAAAACTACCTTAAGCAATTTACAATTTATTAAAGTACATACATCTAATGTATCGGTTTAATAAATTTCCCAGTCCAATGACAATCATTGGTTAAATGAGATTTAATCACCTTCCCGAATACAATATTCATTAAATGGATAATGATATATGGTATGATCTGGTATCAAACCATCTTTTACCATATGGAATAAACATCTAATGCTTAAGTGATAAAATCTCATAAAACAATGTTCTAAGTTATTAACTTAACCGAATATTTTTCTTAATATTTATCTATTCGCTAATGACACTACTAGTCGTATTAAAATATGTAATAATTGTTTATATATAATAAGTAACTATCCAATAGTTGCAAGTTCTGATATTAAATATCGAAACAATCATTCAACATTATTTTAAATAACTAGACGGGAGATCTGATATCAAATATCTACAGTTGTCGTATAGTGAAAATCGATATTTTCTATACACAACTATACTCATATTCTTTCTTTAGCTTTATTATTTACCTTCAACTATTTACAACATTTGTAAATAATTGAAAAGCAAATAGTGTGTGACACGTGACCTCTGAATGTCACTAAGGCCAAGAAACGTCATAATCAGATAAACAAATACCTGATGGGGTTTTCTTAATGCCAGTGAAGAATCTCGAGACATGAACCAAATCATGTCAATCTTTACTGCATAAGAAACTATTCTGCCTAGAATGATTATATCATAGTCTATTCTAATCTAGAACCTATTCTAGAAATCTGCAACCATATTTGAAGTCAAAAAACATATATGAAATATACATGCAGTGGATAAAAGTTTAATTCTATCTAAATAATAGAATAAGGAAAATACATTAGCGACGATTTTCATAATATTACACATTGCATCGGTTATGGATTTTTAACCTAGCAGTGTCTCCCACTACTTTACGTAATACCGTCATCCCCAATGGAATATGAGAATTCAATAATTAAATCAAATTCCATAATGGGAAGTGGACCCCATGAATATATTTCTACTCACAGCTTTGACACGTTCTCGCCTACGTATATTCATTAGGTAGACAACTCATTGTCAATCACACTCAATGTGACTCATGGGTTCGGTTCTGATCGTTTCTCATTATGACAGCTTTGGCACGTTCACAAAGAGGCATATCAAGGTTAAACTTGTCAATAACAAACTCAAGCTACAGATGTAGTCCTGACACCTTTGGCATGTTCATGATTTCTACTTTCACTTGAATTTGTCTCTTATCATATAAGTTTTACCGGTGCAAATGAACTACCTTCAACCATAACTGCACAGCTTTGACACGTTACAGCCATAGCATCATGAAAAAATTTGCATCTGTATTGACAAGGCGGACGAAGAAACAAATATTCCTAATACCAGTCACTTTCTTAAAACCTTATTTAAACGAGGATTTTCCAACAAAGATGCTTTTACTTTATTTAATCAAATTAAATAAACACATGCATGTATTAAGTAATGATTAAATTAAACATTGAATTTTAAAGGGCTAATCATATCGGGTGTCCAGGATCAGACTCGCTCCGATACCATTTTGTTGGGGTCAAATCAGAGAGGCGCAACAGAAGGAGCATGGTTTGGGCGAAATCGTAGTTTAAAATTTTTAAACTTACGAATAAATTATTCAATATCCAATATTGATAATTCATTCATATTTCACCTAAACATATTTATTCGATATCATATAACGACATAAATAATATAGAAACATCGCGAAACTTTTGCGAAAATGTTTTTCCGTAAAATAGCATAAAACGCGTTTCCGGCCGAACCGACCGACCGACCAATGCACATGGGTACTGCCCCAGGTCAGCCCAAAAATATTTGGACAGTTCGTGGACTGCCCGAATAGTGCCCAGTTCACTGTTTCGGCAGTCGTTACCTGGTAACGCCGTTTTTCGCCGTTTTCGCGTATTTTCACTCCGAAATAATTTCCGATAAATATTTTTCTTGGGAAATTAAAATAGACCAATTTATTCTAATTAATAAATAAATAAAAACTGAATTTTTATCTGAAAAATCAGATTTATCATTAATTGTCGTGAGACCCCTAAACTTTACATTTTGGTCCTTAAATTGTCAAATACATATTTAAGTGATTCCAAATCAATCCCAAAATGATTTATACATGTCTAATACATGAATTTACAATTTGCAACAAAAAATCCAGAAATTTTCCAGAATTGCCGAAACAGCCCCTAAATTTTAATTAATTGCAATTTGGCCCAATTTGTTCAAAACACATCAAGATCAAATCCAATCAATCCCAAATTTAATATACATCAAATTACATCACATATATGAAAAGACCCAAAATTGGATTGGGTTAAGAACCCTAGTTTCACAAATTACACCAATTGCATAATTTACACTAAATTGATAAAATTCGACATTTTAATCAATCCAATTCACACCAATCAAGTCTCACCATCATGAAACAACTCAAGAACAATTCTAGGTTATTTATGAATGGCTAAGAAACTCTAGAATGACAACTTGATTACTAATTAATCAAAAGAATGCTTAATAACTAATTATAAACATACTTTGTTCATACACACATGCAACATCTTTCCAATCAATTAATTTACATAAGTAAAGAGTAGAGAAAATTTTAAGCAACACATATTGAAGCTTAGAAACATAGAAACAATTTTCATGTTGAAGAAAATAAGAAATTACTTACAAAATCAAAATTTTCCCAAGTTTTTCCCTTTTGTTCTTCAACTTTCTCTCAAACTTTTCTTAGTAAAATATATTGTAACTTGTGTTCTAAAACAAAAAAAAAATGAAAAAAAAAAAAAATTTATATTCCTTTTTTTGTTATGGACGAAATTGGTGAAAAAAATAAATATCAAATATTTAATTTTTGTTTCAATTTGATTTGTTAAAGTTTACTTGTTCAATTTGATAACCTTTATCAAAAAGTGAATCAACAAGTGAACCAACCAAATCATGCCATTTCCTAACATTAATCATGGCAAAGATATTTAATTTTCAATTAACTTAATTATTTAACAATTTAACAATTAAATAATTAAATACAAATATCTTAAATATATGTATTATATTTACATTAAATATCTCAAATACATATATTAATTACATATGTCAAATATCTCAATTTGATAATTAATTAATGTGTATTTAATAATATCAAATATTAAATACAAATACACATTAATTATGAAATGACAATTAGGTCCATTCGCATGTATTTTTCGTTTAACCGTTAAGCGAGTTATAAATAATCAGTATTATTCATAATAGTTGCCCTAGTGCTCTACGAGTATATGTCATTAGTGAGACTCTCTAGATTCAGGCATATCCGTCACAAAATCTAATTTCGTGTCCATAATTCACTCACCCATAAATTATGATGACCACAGATAAACTCGCTGAATCATACAGGTCGAGGTCACTGCATACGTATAATCCATCTGTCACAGGTATCTAGATTATCCCAGAGATATAGATATAAACGGTAAATCTCTATAGGTATAATCGCGTCGAAGTATCTATTAGCAATCTTCTAAATAACACTCGGAACTTACTTCCGAAATATACCACAACCATGGATTTAACAGACTGCTAATCATATAATGAATACCTATGCCCTGTACACATGACTGACGGATCTTATCTTGATACACAGAGGATATCATGAGCATGAGTCCACACCCAACGAATAGGCGGAGGTCTGATCTAAATAGATCGGTAACGTGACTGCCATCTAAGTGTGGAGGATAACTCATATATCCACAATGTTATCTCAAGTCAAAGAATCACTATGACGTTGGTGTACCATCTATTAGGTAATCTTCGGTGAGTCGTTCAGTGTTTATCAAATAAACACTTACACGTCTATATATGAGTCTCTCAAGACTCATGGTTCATTGGGATAAACCATCGGACCAAGTCCGATATACGACATGTACTGGTCTCAGTAGATTTTACTAACTGACCAGTGTCAGTAAATCTTGACCAGGAACTTAATTTGATAATATATTTCTAGTAGTGACGCTTCCCAATGTCAATTACAAGCTACGTTGTAATTGCGCACTACATTATATATTATGGGGTCCTTTTCTAATATTTATATATCACTAAACATGATTTAGTTTCAATCTAACGAATTAGATCGAATATATATAATAAAAGACAAGAGGTGCTACCATAAATAAGTAATATTATGGGAAAAAAGGTATTGCTCGTATTTATGAATCAGATATAAATACGATCTGGATTGGCGCTCCGAGCACCAACCCTAACAATTTCTCCCACTTGCTCTAGTGTCAATCCACAGTATCATATACACATCTTAATGTGTATCACATACGCATGGCTCTCAAGAACTCACCTAGCGCTCAAAAGGTAGGCAACAACAAGTAAGCCCGTTATGACATATTGAGTTTGTCAAACAGACCCAATTGTTTCCTTTAGCCAGCATCATTCATATTTTTGTAGAAACTAAGTTCTACATCAATATGAATTAGATGCCACATCAACATTGTGCTTTAGCTACTAAGTTGTCTAAGTATTTACGGATCAAATCCAAAATATTATGTAGATAACCGCAAACAAAACATTAATTGCAAACCTCTAATCTACAAGGTCACTTTGCAACTTCATAAGTCAATACTTCATAAGTTGCAACTAATTCAACTCATACAGTCGAATCATCCGTGACACTCTCACTGCATCTTTTCTGACTCTTTATGATGTAGACTGTCTAACGTCATAACTAGACTCAAAACTAATCTGACCCTAATGGTTGCGAACTTTATTCTCCATTAATTAGAAAATCGTTCTTAATATCTCAAAAATGATAAGGAACATGTTTCAAGACACATCTTATGGTCTAGAGAATATCAAAATAACTCGTAACAATTACGATTAAATTGATATCTCTAATCGAACTCAATATAGTATTCATTATGCCATCATCATATGATGCATAATATTGATTAGACATTCTAATCAATATCTCTTTCGAAAAAGGAATCATCATTTACAAAAGATGAATACTATCATAAGACAGACACTAACTGTCAAATAGTTATACTAACTGTCATACAGATAGTATTGTTGTGTCATTTATTAAATCATATCTAATGTACGATTAATATGAGTATCTCATAAGTCTCTTAGTTTTATATCATTTATAAGACTTTATATCAAATATAATAGTGACCGATCACATTGCTTTCACGGAGAAAATAAGACTGAGGTAAACCTTTTTACCTCATAAACATCTCATTATTACATTAATAATGATAATGTCATTATGATGTAAAATACTAGAAAGAAATTTGCACGCTCCTACTAACCCTTCTATTTCATATGTATTATCTATACTTTGATAAAATCAGATAATCTGAATGATATCAAAATCAAAAAACACAAATTTCCAGAAAACTCATTTGAGTCTACAATATGCTTTATAAGCTAATATGATAAATTGTAATCTTAGCAAAATACAAACTCCAGGGCCATTCCAAAACGAACTCTTCAAACTAAGAAATCACAATGGATCTCTTATCTGAAGAAACCATTCAGAAATGCCACTTTGTATTCTTTAGCTAAAATATACAATTTGATATCATCATTAACCAAAAGATCTTAAATTATTCAACCAGTGCGACTAGAGACAAGTTTCCTCAGAATCTACAATACATCGCTGAGTATAACTTTTCTCACTGTCTTACTATAAAGGTCAAATCTTTAATAAGCTCACTGTGCTTTTGCTACGTAAATCATTTACACATTTTATGAACGATTCATAATAAAAGCTCAATCAAGTTCCAAACTTGATCGTAGTAAGCTATGAACAATCTTAGATCTATGGTTTAATGCTAATTTCCGGAATCGATATCAAATATCGTTCCCACTATAAGTTATAGGATAACTTTCTTCGATAAGAAAACAACAGAACCATTAAGTATCAAATACTTTGCGAATGATTCTGACATCATATTTCACTTATATGGAAGTAATTAAAGGGTATTTTCATCTTACTAATTTTGTAGTTCCATTTATAGTTTATCACTCTAACATTTGACTTCAGTAAGTCAAAGTCTTTTCTACAATGGTCAACATCCGATGTTACACACTAAGTAATAAAATAATTTTATTACTCGGGATCGTAGAAAAGATATTCTATCAAATAGAATACAATATTCTATTAAATATAATAAATGATAAACTTATACTCGTACTTTCAAGGCGCAAGTATTATCGATTATATAACCATTATACAAAAGAAATATTCAAATCTCAAACATTTCAAGATTCAAATTTTCTACTTATACATATCATATATGTAACTATAGAAACTAATGGAACCTAAATTAAAAGGATGAATTAGTGTTACTGGAGCATATCCCCAAGAGTATTGAAACTAATTCGGTAACACTCAATATCAAACGAATCAAATCATATATAAGATTCGATTATTCCCACTTACCAATTCCATCAATATGGAATAATGAAAGAATTATATTGAGTAAGAATCATATTCATTGAATAACCTTAGAACTAATTGCCTTAAATTCATATGTTTGATCATATCAAACATCTTTGAACAATTCAAAGATTCACAGTGAATTTCAAAGATACTGTTTTCAAAACTTCAGATCGAATATTTTTGAACTAGTCAAAATATTCTATCTGTGTTTCATCAGAAAGACGTAACTAAGTTATGGCGATCCATTGACTAAGTTACGAAGTAAAGAAAACTACCTTAAGCAATTTACAATTTATTAAAGTACATACATCTAATGTATCGGTTTAATAAATTTCCCAGTCCAATGACAATCATTGGTTAAATGAGATTTAATCACCTTCCCGAATACAATATTCATTAAATAGATAAGGATATATGGTATGATATGGTATCAAACCATCTTTTACCATATGGAATAAACATCTAATGCTTAAGTGATAAAATCTTATAAAACAACGTTCTAAGTTATTAACTTAACCGAATATTTTTCTTAATGTTTATCTATTCGCTAATGACACTACTAGTCGTATTAAAATATGTAATAATTGTTTATATATAATAAGTAACTATCCAATAGTTGCAAGTTCTGATATTAAATATCGAAACAATCATTCAACATTATTTTAAATAACTAGACGGGAGATCTGATATCAAATATCTACAGTTGTCGTATAGTGAAAATCGATATTTTCTATACACAACTATACTCATCTTCTTTCTTTAGCTTTATTATTTACCTTCAACTATTTACAACATTTGTAAATAATTGAAAAGCAAATAGTGTGTGACACGTGACCTCTGAATGTCACTAAGGCCAAGAAACGTCATAATCAGATAAACAAATACCTGATGGGGTTTTCTTAATGCCAGTGAAGAATCTCGAGACATGAACCAAATCATGTCAATCTTTACTGCATAAGAAATTATTCTGCCTAGAATGATTATATCATAGTCTATTCTAATCTAGAACCTATTCTAGAAATCTGCAACCATATTTGAAGTCAAAAAACATATATGAAATATGCATGCAGTGGATAAAAGTTTAATTCTATCTAAATAATATAATAAGGAAAATACATTAGCGACGATTTTCATAATATTACACATTGCATCGGTTATGGATTTTTAACCTAGCAGTGCCTCCCACTACTTTACGTAATACCGTAATCCCCAATGGAATATGAGAATTCAATAATTAAATCAAATTCCATAATGGGAAGTGGACCCCATGAATATATTTCGACTCACAGCTTTGACACGTTCTCGCCTACGTATATTCATTAGGTAGACAACTCATTGTCAATCACACTCAATGTGACTCCTGGGTTCGGTTCTGATCGTTTCTCATTATGACAGCTTTGGCACGTTCACAAAGAGGCATATCAAGGTTAAACTTGTCAATAACAAACTCAAGCTACCGATGTAGTCCTGACACATTTGGCATGTTCATGATTTCTACTTTCACTTGAATTTGTCTCTTATCATATAAGTTTTACCGGTGCAAATGAACTACCTTCAACCATAACTGCACAGCTTTGACACGTTACAGCCATAGCATCATGAAAACATTTACATCTGTATTGACAAGGCGGACGAAGAAACAAATATTCTTAATACCAGTCACTTTCTTAAAACCTTATTTAAACGAGGATTTTCCAACAAAAGATGCTTTTACTTTATTTAATCAAATTAAATAAACACATGCATGTATTAAGTAATGATTAAATTAAACATTGAATTTTAAAGGGCTAATCATATCAAGTGTCCAGGATCAGACTCGCTCCGATACCATTTTGTTGGGGTCAAATCAAAGAGGCGCAGCAGAAGGAGCACGGTTTGGGCGAAATCGTAGTTTAAAATTTTTAAACTTACGAATAAATTATTCAATATCCAATATTGATAATTCATTCATATTTCACCTAAACATATTTATTCGATATCATATAACGACATAAATAATATAGAAACATTGCGAAACTTTTGCGAAAATATTTTTCCGCAAAATAGCATAAAATACGTTTTCGGCCGAACCGACCGACCAATGCACATGGGTACTGCCCAGGTCAGCCCCAAAAATATTTGGACAGTTCTTGGACTGCCCGAATAGTGCCCAGTTCACTGTTTGGGCAGTCGTTACCCGGTAACGCCGTTTTTCACCGTTTTCGCGTATTTTCACTCCGAAATAATTTCCGATAAATATTTTTCTTGGGCAATTAAAATAAATTAATTTATTCTAATTAATCAATAATAAAAACTGAATTTTTATCTGAAAAATCAGATTTATCATTAATTACCGTGAGACCCCTAAACTTTGCATTTTGATCATTTTGGTCCTTAAATTGTCAAATACATATTTAAGTGATTCCAAATCAATCCCAAAATGATTTATACATGTTTAATACATGAATTTACAATTTGCAACAAAAAATCCAGAAAGTTTCCAGAATTGCCGAAACAGTCCCTGAACTTTAATTAATTGCAATTTGACCCAATTTGTTCAAAACACATCAAGATCAAATCCAATCAATCCCAAATTTAATATACATCAAATTACATCACATATATGAAAAGACCCAAAATTGGATTGGGTTAAGAACCCTAGTTTCACAAATTACACCAATTGCATAATTTACACTAAATTGATAAAATTCGACATTTTAATCAATCCAATACCACACCAATCAAGTCTCACCATCATGAAACAACTCAATAACAATTCTAGGTTATTTATGAATGGCTAAGAAACTCTAGAATGACAACTTGATTACTAATTAATCAAAAGAATGCTTAATAACTAATTATAAACATACTTTGTTCATACACACATGCAACATCTTTCCAATCAATTAATTTACATAAGTAAAGAGTAGAGAAAATTATAAGCAACACATATTGAAGCTTAGAAACATAGAAACAATTTTCATGTTGAAGAAAATAAGAAATTACTTACAAAATCAAAATTTTCCCAAGCTTTTCCCCTTTGTTCTTCAACTTTCTCTCAAACTTTTCTTAGTAAAATATATTGTAACTTGTGTTCTAAAACAAAAAAATGAAACAAAAATAATTTATATTCCATTTTTTTTATTATGGACGAAATTGGTGAAAAAAATAAATATCAAATATTTAATTTTTGTTTCAATTTGATTTGTTAAAGTTTACTTGTTCAATTTGATAACCTTTATCAAAAAGTGAATCAACAAGTGAACCAACCAAATCATGCCATTTCCTAAAATTAATCATGGCAAAGATATTTAATTTTCAATTAACTTAATTATTTAATAATTAAATAATTAAATACAAATATCTTAAATATATGTATTATATTTACATTACCTGTCTCAAATACATATATTAATTATATATATCAAATATCTCAATTTGACAATTAATTAATGTGTATTTAATAATATCAAAAATTAAATACAAATACACATTAATTAGGAAATGACCATTAGGTCCATTCGCATTTATTTTTCATTTAACCGTTAAACGAGTTATAAATAATCAGTATTATTCATAACAGTTGCCATAGTGCTCTACGAGTATATTTCATTAGTGAGACTCTCTAGATTCAGGCATATCCGTCATAAAATCCAATTTCGTGTCCATAATTCACCCACCCGTAAATTATGACGACCACGGATAAACTCGATGAATCATACAGGTTGAGGTCACTGCATACGTATAATCCATTCGTCACAGGTATCCAGATTATCCAAGAGATATAGATATAAACGAAAAATCTCTATAGGTATAATCGCATCGACGTATCTATTAGCAATCTTCTAAATAACACTCGGAACTTACTTCCGAAGTATACCACGGCCATGGATTTAACAGACTGCTAATCATATAATGAATACATATGCCATGTACACAGGACTGACAGATCTTATCTTGATACACACAGGATATCATGAGCATGAGTCCACACTCAACGAACATGCGGAGGTCTGATCTAAATAGATCGGTGACGTGACTGTCATCTAAGTGTGGAGGATAACTCATATATCCACAGTGATATCTCAAGTCAAAGAATCACTATGCTACTCAACCTAAGAAGATTCCTATTGATGTTGGTGTACCATCTATTGGGTAATCTTCAGTGAGTCGTTCAGTATTTATCAAATAAATACCTACACGTCTATATGAGTCTACCGAAACTCATGGTTCATTGGGATAAACCATCGAACCAAGTCTGATATACGACATGTATTGGTCTCAGCAGATTTTACTAACCGACCAATGTCAGTAAATCTTGACCAGAAACTTAATTTGATAATACATTTCTAGTAGTGACGCTTCCCAATGTCAATTACAAGCTACGTTGTAATTGCGCACTACATTATATATTATCGGGTCTTTATCTAATATTTATATATCACTAAACACGATTTAATTTCAATCTAATGAGTTAGATCGAATATATATAATAAAAGACAAGAGGTGCTACCATAAATAAGTAATATTATGGAAAAAGGTATTGCTCGTATTTATGAATCGGACATAAATATGATCCGGATTAGCGCTCCGAGCACCAACCGTAACCGTTTTTTCCTACGGACTCATATTGGAATGTTGTTTTCATTAAAATATTTTCAAATACACCTATCCCTGATATCCTTGGGTTAGACCCGCTTCCACTGCGCGGGGCACCGATCTGACCCAAGGGGTTCCACAACTGCACTAATAGAATGGTATCAGTAGTAAGACTTAACCACACAACACATGTTTTTGAATCTATACCATAGTAATTTTATTTTAATTATGCATAATTCATATTGGATATGTATTGCATGTTTTAAATTAAAATTTTGACCTAATTATATTAATGACTTGATTGTCATAAATCTCTCATGATTAGGTGATTACTTTATTTTAAGTAATAGTATTAGTAATGTTGGAGCATTATTAGAAGGTCCATCTTGTCAATACGGAGATGAATGAGTTCTTACTACTTATTTCCAAGATCGCCATTAGTGTGAGGGTATAAGTGCTCGGAACTTAGGTCATTCCGATAAAACATTAGATGTAACTTGATGAGTTAACACAATCACCCAATATCGTCATTAGTGTGAGGGTGTACATACGAAGCTCATTAGTGCACATTGACAAGTATACACCTAGAACACGTCTTGATCCAATATCGCCATTAGTGTGAGGATAAGAAATGGTTCAGAACCAAACTAAGAGTCACATGAAGTGATTGACCTTGGAGGTCTACCTAATGAGTTTATAAATACCAATATCGTCATTAGTGTGAGGCTGGAGTAAATGTCATGTGATCCACTTCCCGCCCTGAAATTTTGATAGTCAAATTTCAATTTTTCCATTAAGAGAGATTACAGAATTACGTAAAATAGTAGGAGGATACTCATAGATTTAAAACTCCATAATCAATTAGTGTTATTATTTTGAAATGAAAAATATTCTACTAGTGTTTAATTGTTGTCTTGTATATGGCTGTTGTAAATCCATTGAAGCGACTTTTGGATTCCAATAAATTGAAAGGAGCCGAAAACTATTTCGAATAGGAAATGAACATTATTCTTGTCTTGGAGTTTTGAAAAGTTTACATATGTAACTACCAATCTACTGCCTGTTGAAATCGATCCCGACTCTACTCCTGAAGAGCGAGAAACTTTTACAAAATGGAAGGATGATAACCTGAAGGTGAAATCCTACATTTTAGTATCTATGGTTCCAGATTTGCTCAGACAATACATAGAAATACCGGATGTTTGGAGCATTATGCAAACACTCAAGGAGTTGTTCGAGGCAATCAAGAAATCGAAATATATCGGAGATCTAAGAAATTATTTCATGTTAAACTCAAGGATGGAGGAGCTATTGGCAATCATATTTTGAACATTATCAACCAGATCCGATATCTGGAAGGACAAGACATTGTGATTGATGAACAGCTAGGCCGTAATTTGATTTTGTCTTTTTTACTTGGAACTTATGTTGGCTTTGTGTTAAACTTTCACATGCATTTGATGCAAGCTAGCTATGATGAACTTCATAATATGTTACGCATGGTAGAATAAGATTTGAAGAAAGGAAATTATATTATGTACCTCCGTGGTGGAGCAAGCTCTTCTAAGACTTCTAGGAAGTCGAAGAAAATCAAAATGAGAAAGAAGAAGATTTCAAAGAAGAACTCCAAGAAGCGTAAATATGCAAGATCGTAAGTAGCTCGTGATCAATGTCTACACTGCAAGAAGTCTAGACACTGGAAGAATGACTGTCCAGAACTAAAAGGAAAGACTGAACCCTCAAGTACGTTTTGTATTTTTCATATTATTGACATCTCATTAGCCTTAGATGTAAATAGTGGATGGGTGTTAGACACTGGCAGTCCTACTCATATTTGCAACTCCATGCATGTCATAAGGTTTAAAAGAAGGTTGAACAAATGAGAGATCCAACTTAGAGTTGGCAATGGTGAGATATTGGATGTCAAGGCCATAAGAACGATTGTTCTAAATCTCCCTAATGGATGTAAATTAGATTTACTTGATTGTTATTATATACCCTCATTTATCAGACAAATAATATCATTGGCGATATTAGATAAAGAATGATATAAAATAAACATTAAAGATTAAACTTTATGTTTATATGATAAAAATAATTTATTGAAATGTGAATGTTCTTTATCAAACAGTCATTATGTTTTGGAAACATATATAGATGTCTTAATATAGAGGAAAATACAAGTAGAAGATCTGAATTAAATAATACTGAATTATGGCATATAAGATTGGGCTATATAGGTGTTAGACGTCTATCCAAATTGGTAAAGGATGGTTTGATTAAAAATCTTACCTTAGATCTTTATCTAATTTGTGAGTCATGTATCCAAGGAAAGATGACAAAGGCCACATTTCTAGGTGTTGGACATCGTGCTGGAGATTTATTGGAGCTCATACACATCGATGTGTGTGGTCTATTAAATCATGCCGCTCATGATGGTTCAACATACTTTGTGACTTTCACGGATGATAAGTCTAGATATGGTTATGTCTATTTGATGAGACATAAATCGGAAATATTTGACAAGTTTAAAATATTCTGAAACGAAGTAGAAAAATAAACTAGTAAATTCATCAAGTACCTTCGATCAGATCGAGGCGGTGAATACATAAGTGAAGAATTCAAAAATTATTTAATGGAGAATGGAATTCTTGCCCAATATAGCCCACCAGGAACACCTCAACACAATGATGTGTCTTAGCATAGAAATCATATTTTATTGGATATGATGCAAACAATGATGAGCTTTACAGATTTTCCTTATTACCTTTAGGGTTACGCTTTACTGACTGTTGCCCACATACTTAATAGGGTTCCATCGAAAGTTATTTCTACGATCCCCTATCAGATATGGTTTGCTAGAAATCCAAGTCTTAGGTATTTAAAGATTTGGGGTTGTCCTGCATACGTTAGAGTTGCGCATCGGGATAAACTAGTACCCAGAGGATATAAACGTAGGTTCATTGGATATCCTGATAATTCCATTGGATATCAAGTCTACTATTCCGAGCAATGAAATGTATTTGTTGTTCGTTTTGCCACTTTTCTTGAAAATGAATTTTTGAGAAATAGTGGGAATTGTAAAAAGATTGAACTTGATGAGTTTGATCCCAACATTAAGGAACCTGAGATGGAACTAGAGATCCAATTAGGAGAAGGATCTACAACACAGGTTCTACATAAGTCAAATAGAATATCAAGGCCTCCTAGAAGACTGTTTTTAACATCTGATACGAGCTTTAATGTTCTCCTCTTGAAAGAAACAGATCCGACTACATATAAAGAAGAGATATCAGATATCGATTCGGGAAAATGGTAGGAAGCCATGAAATCCGAGATAGATTCTATGCATGACAATCAAGTATGGGACTTAGTTGAACTTACTGAAGGAGTTAAACCTATAGATTGTAAATGGGTTTACAAAAGGAAGCGAGGGCCCGATGGAAAGTTGGAAACCTTTAAGGCCCGACTGGTAGAGAAAGGTTACTCAAGGTCCTGTGATTGAATATGAGGAAACTTTTTCACCAATAGTCATGCTAAAATCTATTAGGATTCTTTTAGCCATTGATGCATATCACGATTATGAGATATGGCAGATGGATGTGAAAACCGCTTTCCTAAATGGATTCCTTGACGAGGATATCTATATGGAACAGCCAGAGGGTTTCTTATCCAGTGAGACTTCAAACTTGGTTTGTAAGCTCCAAAAATCTATTTATGGACTTAAACAGATTTCCCGAAGTTGGAATTGTCGTTTTGATGAGATAATTAGATTATCTGGATTCATCAAGAATGGGGAAGAACCATGTGTTTATAAGAAAGTTAGTGGGAGCAAGATAATTTTCCTAGTCTTGTATGTAGATGACATTCTTATCATTGGGAATGATATATGATTGATGTAAAGTGTGAAAGCCTACCTTTGCAAGAACTTCTCCATGAAATATATGGGTGAAGCTCCATATATACTATAAGGCTATACCAAGATAGAGTAAGAAAGCTTATAGGGTTTTCGCAATCGACGTACATAGATAAGATGTTAGAAAGGTACAATTTTACCAACTGCAAGGCAGTAACTGTACCTTTCCGATACGATATACATCTTTCAAAGAAAATGACACATTAGACTGAGGAAGAGAGAGTTAGGATGTCTAACTTGTCATATGTTTCTTGTATTGGAAGCATAATGTATGTTATGCTATGTACAAGGTCTGACATCAGTTTCAGCGTCAGTATGACTAGCCGATATCAATCTGATCCAGGTAATGATCATTGGACAGCCGTGAAACATATCCTGAAATATCTTAAAGGTACTATGGATAATTTTATGATATATGGAGAAGATGAGCTACAAGTTAAGGGTTATTTAGACTCCGACTTCCAGGGAGATCCAGATGATAAAAAATCTACATCAGGTTACATATTTACCCTTAACGGTGGTACGGTTAATTGGCGATGTTCAAAGCAAGGATCAACAACTGATTCCACCACTGAGGCAGAATTTATAGTGGCTTCGGAAGCTGCTAAAGAAGCTGTATAGATTAGAAATTTTATCACATAACTTGGCTTTTTATCTAGTATTGGGGATTCGATCCCATTGTACTGTGATAATAGCGGAGCTATTGCGCAAGCTAAGGAGCCGAGAGCGCATTCCAAGTCTAAATACATGGAAAGAAAATATCGCGTAATTAGAGAGATAATTGAACGAAAACACATAGTGGTCTTGAAGTTTCAATGACTAGACAACATAGCAGACCCACTTACTAAGGTCTTACCTCCTAAATTATTCGATAAAATATATGGAGGAGATGTGACTGAGGTACCATCTAGATTGGCACTAAGCAAGTGGGAGTTTGTTGGAGTTGGTGCTTGGAGTGCCAATCCGAATTGTACATTTTATTATTGATTAATAAAATAACTACATTTTTCGTTTTATACCTTATTAATGGTATTGTCATTATGCGTATTAGATTGATGTATAGATATGCTAAGAATGACATCGACCTTTGAATAGTTTTGACACTAGGTGTAAACTATTCTTAAAGTAAATATTTCTAGTCGTTGGTTTTGGAAAACAGTCGAATTCCTATAACCTAGAAGACTAGCACATGTCGTATATTGGAATTGGAGTTTCAATGGTTTAACCCGATGTACCATGAGTTTTGGAAACTCGTATAGACATGTGGGTATTCGTTGAAGCGAATACTGAATGACTCACATGTGATTCCTAATAGTTGGAAGTACATACCACTATCAATAGGAATCTTCTCGAGTCGAGTAGCAAATGAAATCCTTTGACAATAGGATAACATTGATTTTGTGTGAGATCCTCCACACTTTGATTCCATGTATGTTAGAAATCTTTCATGGTCTGACCTCTAGATGTTCGTTGGGTGTGGACCGATGCACTCAGTAATCAAGTGCGAAGCAAGATAGGATCCGTCGGCCCGTATGTGTACCATAAGGGGTTTAGGTACCTATGTTAGTAAAGTCACGATTCTTAAAGATTTTGGCCAAAGCTGATCACCTAGGGTGGATCACATCAGTTGTAAAGAATCGTGGACATGTCGACATGAGATGTGCACCTTGGAAACTTGACTGTGTATTCTAAGTTTCCTAAGCACAACTCGGATAACCTACGATAGAGGAATTTTTAAATATATGTGATGACCTCGACTTGTATAGTTCAGAAAAGTCGTTCGTGTTCTTCACGAATTCGGAGGTGGCCGAATTACGTATATATTAGTTAGGCTTATATAACGAACGTGTCTGAACTTAGAGAGTCCCCATATGAAGTGTACTCGTTGAGCACTTGGGTAGCCGATTATTTTTTATAAAAAATAATATTCGATATTATAATTATCAACTAAGATAATCAAGTATTATTGGATAACATTGATTATTTACTTTGATCTAATTGGATTAATTTAATAATTACACAATGACTTAATTGTAAAATCATAATTATCTCTACCATTTGAGGATATTATGGTAATTGTAAGTATGTAATAATATGTGGTTTTGGCTTGATTTAATTGGATTAAATCAAAGTGACAAACATTGAACTAATCCATTTCTTAATCATTGGCTTGATTTAATTGGATTTAATTAAAGTGGGAGACAATGGAGATTAGTCACACCTAATTATACATATTTGGACTAATTGGATTAAGCCCACTTAAAATTTGATTAGAACTTTTATTAATTAAAAATTGCATAAGTTTTGCTATAAATAGCAAGCTTAATGAAGGTTTTAATTATAAGTACAAGCATAAGCGAAAGCTTGAGTAAGCTATAAACAAGTAATTCTTGAGAGATTAGCCTAAGTTAGAGAAGTGTTTAGAGAAGCTTGTAAGGTCTCCAAAATATTTCGTTAAGGAGAAATCAAGATTAGATCTTGAAGTGAAGCTTGTTAGCATTGGAAATCAAGGTTGGATCTTGAAGTCAAACTTGCACACCTTGGAGGTTCTCCAACAATTTCAACAAAGAGAATTAGATTGGATCTTGCATCAAGATTACTAGGTAATATTTGATCTTCTCCTAAGCTATGTTTATTTGTGTATTAGATGCATGATCACATAGCTTAATGTTGAAATAAGACTAATCAATTGTGTTAAGATACTTTAGAAGTATAAACACAACATGCTTATGTATTAGGTCAAAGATGTTCATATTGGACATGGAACAATTAATAAGAGTTTGGAACTCTAGATTAAAGCTTAGAGCTATGGCTACCATTCTAGATTCACTTGACCACCTTGAGGTGAACTAGAATTGTTCATGAGACATTTCTAATTGGGATTCTAAAATGGTTCGTAACTAGATTCAAAAAAATGCATATAAGTATTTAGAATACATGTATGCTAGTTGTAAAACATTTTTTTATGGTTGTTATGAAGTTAAAATTGGATTTTAAGTGCATTTGAAGTATTGGGCGAAAATTGGAAGTGTTTAGTAATGTTTTGAAATGAAAAATCATTCACTGCCTGATATGCGTCGCGACATAAAACCTTTTACGTCGCGACGCATCGCCGTTCATGTTCAGCATACTCTCGGCATTTTGGGTTGTGTCGCGACACAAACCCACTTGCGTCACGACTCCCAGACCTGATTCATACTAAAACTTGTTTTTCTCCGTTCCTGAGCTTCCGGACTCCGATTGGGTCCCTATTTTTTCCTACGGACTCATATCGGAATTTAGTT